>JAJPUD010011624.1:0-53634 GCA_023553655.1 Myrmecobius fasciatus
TGTGTGTGTGTGTGTGTGTGTGTGTGTGTGTGTGTGTGTGTGTGTGTTCAGAGAGCAGAGTTTGGAATCATGAAAAGCACTGCATGGTTTTCACTCTTTTCCTCTTATTAATACTGGACATTGCTTATTCTGCCATCTGCCCCAGATGATGGACTAACTCAATGAGTCGTCCGTCTGACTGTTTTATATAAGGCATTTTTTCATCCATTCAGCTTTCCCTGTGTGAATTGTTAGGTTAATTTCTTTGGATCAGTCGTGGCTCTTACTGGAAAAGGTCTGTAGGATTCTGGGACCTGATACTAACAGGACACTGTCACTATGGAAGACCACACCTTCTCTAGGGAATCCCCTTTCCAACTGGACTGTGTCCTGAGCATACTCCTTTTTTAAAAAATATTGATATTTTATTTTTCCCAGTTACATGTAATAACAATTTTAACATTTATTTTTAATACTTTGAGCTCCAAATTCTCTCCTTTCCCAAACCTCCATCATTGAGAAGGCAAGGAATATGTAGTCATAAAAAGTATTTACATATTAGCCATGTTGTGAAAGAAAACAAACCAGAAAAAAAAATGCTTAAGAAAAATAAAGTTAAAAAAAAAAAAAGCATGCTTCCGTCTATATTCAGAGATCATCAGTTCCTTGTCTGGGGACAAATAGCATTTTTCATTGTAAGCCGGACAACCTTTTTGACATTGGTGGACAGGGCTGGTTAGGGAACGAACCCAAATACATAAGACCCCAAATCCTTCTAGTGTTCTTTCTGTTTTGTTCCCATTCCTGCTCTTTTGAGAGTTAAAAGAACAAAAGCATCTATATAGTTACAGCTGTTATTGTTTGCCCTTCGTTTGGAAGAGGACTCTGACATTAGGGGGTGATAACGTGACACGCAGGTGAATTAGATTTCGGTGAGTGAGGGCTGTGCAAAGTCAGCAACCTTGTTCTCTCCTCCCAAGCCATCTGGCTGGTCCAGGGGCCAGATATGGATCAGGATGACCAGAGCTGGCCCTGGAAGCTATTCAAGGAGTTGTATATGCATGGGACATATCTTGGTGAAGAGATCCTTTTAAGGCTATATTTTGTTCTACCAAGTCAAAGGCTTACTTCTAATCAGTGAACAGTCAACACAGTGGATTCTGCTTCAGTCAGCCAGAAGACCTGAAGACCTTCATTGTCCATCACCTATTGACTAGGTTAGGTGAACTCTGACCTTATGCAGTTGATAATTATCTTATTTGTGAAACAAGGAGCATTGGACTAAATGACCAATTATTTAGTGTCTCCCTCTCTTTTAAATAACTTGATTAATTTTAATAATATACCAGTTGTGTATTCACATGTGCACATATACACATATACCCCAAGAGGATACGAAGAAATAATATCTAATGAACTGTAACAAAAAGTTTTCTCCCTATCAGCTTCCTTCTCATCTTGATCCTCAATAGACATATACATTATTTTTCATAATCTGACAGAAAACAGAAGGCAAGTATAACGATCAGTAATTATTACCAATGGTTTTGATGACTGCTGCTTTATAATATAGTTTTAGGTCTGGTACAGCTAGGCCATTTTCATTTGCATTTTTTTCATTAATTCCCTTGAAATTCTTGACCTTTTGTGCTTCCAGATGAACTTTGTTATTATTCTTTCTAGATCTGTAAAATAATTTCTTGGGAGTTTAATTAGTATAGCACTGAATAAATAGATTAATTTAGGTGGTATTGTTATTTTTAATTATATTTGCTAGGCCTACACATGAGCACTTGCTATTTTTCCAGTTGATTAGATCTGACTTTATTTGTGTGGAAAGTGTTTTGTAATTATGTTTATATAGTTCCTGACTTTGCCTTGGCAGATAGACTCCTAAATATTTTATATTATCAACAGTTATTTTAAATTGAAATTTCTTTTTGTATCTCTTGCTTGGTAATATATAAAAATGCTGATGATTTATGTGGATTTATTTTGTATCCTGCAACTTTGCTAAAGTTGTGAATTGTTTCTAGTAGTTTTTCAGTTGAGTCTCTAGAGTTCTCTAAGTATACCATCATGTCATCTGCAAAGAGTGATAATTTGGTTTCCTCATTAGCTGCTCTTAATTCCTTTAATCTCTTTTTCTTCTCTTATTGCTAAAGCTAACATTTCTAATACAATATTAAATAGTAATGGTGACAGTGGGCAGCCTTGTTTCACTCCTGATCTTATTGGAAATGGTTCTAGTTTGTCCCCATTACATATGATGCTTGCTAATGGTTTTAAATAGATGCTACAGAATCAGTGATTATTGATGTTCTTGATCACCTTTTTGGGTTAGTAATAACATTTCCAATTTTTTCCCAGTCAATGTCTTGAACATTGACACTGCAGTGCTTTCAAAACTGTGTTGCCTCTAGGGTGGATTTCTTCTGTATGTATTTAATCAGATCCAGTTTCCCAACTTCATCTTCTTCATTGCCATTTTCATTTCCTTATACAGCACATTAGAGACCAAGTATGAGTTCAGAAGCAGTATTATTGATGAGATAAACTATTTGCTCTAAAAATCCTGACGGATCTCTTTCATCTTTCTTTTTGATGTCTTTCTCTTATCATCTATAAATGCATTTAAGATTATCTGACATGATTGCATCTCACATCAAGATTCCTATAGACATATTTCCTCTCGACTATTCCCACTCATACCTTTTTATGAAGCAATAATCTTTTATTGCTTATAATCTTTTACCATCCCCTTCCATGGCGGTTATTAAAACACCTGTTTGTTGATATTTTATATCTTATACTGCCTGTATTTCACCCTATATTCCTTGAACCCTTCTTATTTCCTAGAGAATCATCCCATAAAACAAAGACTGGTCTAAAGAAAAGAAAAATCAGTGAAACCTATCACTATATCAAAAAAATCTGAAAATATACACAATGATCCTTAATGTTCTGCAAAGGAATGGATGACAGGGGCAGGAGCAGGTCTTCCCCAAAATGGTGAACAAGTCCTGAGCCCACTGTAGCTGTTGGCTGCTGTGTCTGTCTTTTGGGTGAAGGAGATCAATCATTTCTTGGCTAAGGCCATTTCTGGGCTCATTTGACCTTATGGTGATTGCATTATATCACTTAGGCTTCTGTGGGAAATTGTGATAACCCATATCTTTGTCTTTCCCTTTATCTGCTTTCTTTTTTTCAGTATCGATATCTTGTTTGAATAGGTCAGATGGGAGCGATTGTCATTCCATGACATTGTTCTAATTAGCTGTTGACTTTGACCATTGTTCTCCTAAGCACATGAGCCTATGAGAACACAGAAACTACACTCAGGAAAAAGAAGGAAAAAATCTACCAGACTTAGGAGAGTTAGTGGGAATTTGCCTTCTTGGGAACATCCCATGCATACAGATGTCTGGCCTGCCCCTGGAGAGCAAGCTCTAGGCCTGGAGCCACCATATTGCCTGGGCTAAATAGGGTGACAGAGTTCTGGGTGGAATCATTGTATCTCATAACCTTCTTGTGTGTGGAATAGCACTCTCTAGATAACTATCAACAGATCTGAAAGCAAACAGTGTTAGGCAAAATGGGGCAGTAGGCAAATGCTTCCCTTCTCCCAACTTCCTCTTTCAGTCCTGATCTACCCGCTCTGGAATTGCCCTCCCCCATGGCACATAGGGGACACCTGAAGCTGTGTTCTGGCCAGGCGAGTGGACATGAGGAGTAAGACTGAAGTGTTGGGAGAAGTAGCCCGAGTGAGTTAGCCTGCTTTGGGATCCCAAAGAACATATCACTAAGCTCATTGCTAATATGCAAACTAGCGGTCCACTAGGCAACTGGCTAATGGGATTCCCTTAGTCCAAGTCCCAAAGGAAAAAAAGAAAAAACAAACAAAACCCAATATAATTGTCCTGGCCCTCAAACACTGTGCAATCTGTCGTCTTGGGGCCATCTCCCAAAAGTCTTTCCTAACTCTTTCCCTCTTCTAAGCAATTTCATATTTATTTTCTGTAAATATTGTGCCCATCTCCCTCTTAAAATATAAGGCATCGAGGTCAGGGACTATTCTGAATTTGTCTTTGTGAGTCCAAACACCCAGTAGGTCCTAGTAGGGCACAGAGTGGGCATTTCATCGTGAGGCAGAAAAACAAAAAGTGGGGAGGGTGGGGACAGCAACCTAATCCAGCTCATTTTTCAAGAGAGTAAATTACAATAAAGAAGCAAATTCTAAGTAACTCTGTCCATGAGAATGCCAGGCAGCCCATCTCCTCAAGTGAGACAAAGAAACTTAAAACAAAAGCCAGTTTCACCCTTCCTCCAGGCAGACAAATGAGCAAGTCTCTCTGCTAATTCAGTTCGGTTTCCAAAAGACAAGAATGCAAAAGACTTATTTTTTGCATCCAAGGAAAAAAAATAATTTTTAAAGAAAGCCATCTGACTAATAAGGAGTAACGAGCCAGTGTTCTTATTCCTACTTGAGACAAGGTGACCCAACAGGCAGCATTGCAGGGTCCAGACACTTTAGGAGACCAGTCTGGGTCACTTCAGTCATGCAGATCACAGGCCCCTGGGGAAGAATTATTTCTGACTCAGGAACAAGCAGGAGGAAGTGGTTGGCACTACTTGCTGGCATACTCCAGCCTTCCGTAGTTCCAAATGGAACTATTTCCCCCTTTGGGCATTTGAAGGAGACTGGGTGAATGGAACATGGGAACAGAAGGAGGCGGTGATGGAGGAGCCCTGGAAGGGAGTTTGGAGGGTGGGAAGAAGGCCCTGGGTCTAGGTCGATGCCCCTGGAGCCCCGGAGTCAGTGGGAAAACAGGATTGCTTTGGCATGAGCTGTGCCAGAAAGAAACCCTTAGGATTTGAGTCTGTATATTCCTCTAATACAAGAACAAGTCCTTCAGGAAAGCTTCCATCCAGGGAGCAGCATCTATGGCAATAGTTTTTACTTATGGATCAGAGAGCTCGAGCTGGGTGGAAGAGACCCTAAAGGTCACCTCGTCGAACCCCCTTCTCACTTTACGTTGTGAGGGAAATGGAGGCCCTGAAAAGTGACTTCCAAGGTCACCCAAATGGCAGAAGCAGGATGTGACTCCCTCCTTTGGCTGATGGGATGTGTTTTAATTTTGCCCGTTCTGTCAGTTGTGGGATGGAGTGGCTGAGCTTGTCTCAGAAGGCTAGGACTTTGAGAGCTGGAAGGGACCTTGGAGGTCATCCTGATAATTTTATAGATGAGGAAACTGAGGTCCAGAGAGAAGTCACACAGGTGGCAAAATGACAGAGCTGAGATTTGAACTCAGACCCTGGGATTCTCTGTTCACTTCTGGTGATAGAAAAGAGCGGGGAAGGGTACCACAGAGAGTGGTTGTGAAGAAAGCTTCAGCTCCCTGGATTTGAGAATGGGACCAGGGAAGGAATGTGGGCTCCTGGCTGCAGCTCTTGGGACTACATGGAGATCAGGGACGTAACGGGCTTCAGGGGCCAAGGGAAGAGAACCCAGGAATCATTGAAATGGCAGTTGACTAGAAGACACTGGAGGGATCTTACGGGGGAGACTCGGGGATATGGAGAGAGGATGAGAAGGGAAGAAATGGGAGGCGGAAGGAGACAGGATGTCTAGTGAAGACCCCATCATCATCTGTTAGTTGACTCAGGCCTAGAATAGTGATACAGAGTGGAATGGATTGAGGAGTTGGGGTCAGAAGATCTGGATTCAAATCCTGATTTGGCCACTTGCCCGCTGTCCCTTAACTTATTTTCCTGTATTCGAATCTGGCCTCGGACACTTACTAATTGTGTGACCATGGACTAGTCACTTCACCCAGCCAGTCTATCAGGGAGCCTCTCCTCCCTTACATATAGAATACTTCTGGGCTTATCCGAGAATCATTTCCAACTTGGAAAGACTTACAAGAGCTCGCGTTTCCTGGCACGTGCTTTTTGAGTCAGAGCCACCTCTGCCATGATAATGAGGCATTCAGAGAGACTTTAGCAGACACGCTCCATCTCCCACCTTTGCATCTTTGCCCGAGCTGTGCCCCCTGCCTTGAATGCCCTCCCTCCTTATCTCTGCCCCTGAGGGTCCTTCTCTTCCGTCAAGGCTTAGGGCAAATGCCCACCTTCGATAGGAGGTTTTCCCTTTTCTTCTCCTCCAAAGTTACCTTGCATCTACTTTGCATGAGTCTTGGATCGACCTCTTATCTCTTTTCTCCCCCGCTAGAATGTAAGCTCCTTGAGGGCAGGAACTGTTTTCTCTTTTTCTTCACATCCCCAGCACTTGGCACAGTTACTGGCCCATAATAAATGCTTATTGATTGATTGATCTATAGAAGCAGTCATGATCCTAACAGAAAGTAAGTGCTTATTAAGTGCTTTTTCATTCATTCATTCACCACCGTGAGCACAAGCGCCAGCACCCCCTCATTTCTTTTATGATTAAAAGGATGATTTAATCCTTTCCTGAATTTCAGCCAAGTGGCAACTCTTCAGCCCTCACCTATGGAGAAGCGGGGCCGTGATTCCTGTCCAATTTTGGTCCTGACGATTCTCTTGACTTACATCGGGGATCACGCGTGCACTCACATGCCGCTGCCTCCAGACATTTATGCCTGTTAATTTCCTGAGACATGCATTGGGAGATGAGCTGATAAGATGTACATATTTTATTTAAAAAAATAAAAAGTTTTTGATCCAAGTTCAGCTACGAGGCTCTTCCCTGGGTTGGCTCTTGTCTTTTTGGCATCGAATGGTGGCTGGGGGGAAGCTACTCTTCACGAGGATGTTTCTGAATTATATTTTTGTTTTAAGGTACATGTGTATGTATATGAATGATTTTTTAATCCAAATAAAGAGATTATTTCATGAGGAAATTAGGGAGTGAAACCCCAGGTATGTGGTTCCTCCTCTTTCAAAATAACAGGCTCTTGGCGCCATGTTGCCAAAGAATTGTTTCTCTTGTTTTCTCTTCTTTAGTCATCTCATTAGTGGCTGCAGTGGGTTTTTTTAAGTGCTTTCTGTCTGTTTACTCTCCATGGGACCATCTGTCACAGGGCCAGAACCTCTCCTCTCCAGATTGAATCCGCTCGCTTGTAGCTGAAATTTTATTGTGAAAGCCAAGAACCTCCAGAGGCAACGATCTTCCCATCACTGGAGGAGAGGGAGGATACGGTACCCTTGGTCTCTTGTCCTCCAGGATCCCCAGTGAGCCAACCCAGAATATTTCCCTCATCTTCTTAGCCATGGAAAGTCCAAGGGGAGAGGGGGAAAGTCTGGCCAGAGGAAGCCGATGATATCAGCAAGTCCCAGGCAAGCTACCCTGCGGCTGAGGACGAAGATCTAGTGTGAATCAGACAGAAGTCTCAGGCCTCATTTCCTATGTCATGACCTACTCTTTCTTGGAAAAAGAGTATTTGCAAAGATGGTGATCTATTTAAAAGACTCTTGACAAATTTCCTCCTCCCCATCCCTGAGGGAGATTCTGTGCAGAAGCCAGCAGAAAACTATAGCATGAAGGGCAGATAGAGTCAACAGAGACATATACTATGCAAAGGCTGGAGAGTTCTTGCCAACAGGGAGGTTATGTTCTAATGAAGGGGAGGTGGAAGAAGACATGGGGCATGTGTATAGATGAGTAAATACAAAAAGAGGGAAAAACCAAGGTAGTTTCAAGAGAGAGAATTTTGGGATTGGGAATCCATGAGACAGAAGTGAGAAAGGAGGCAGTTCCAGACACAAGAGAGCAGAGGATCTGGGGAGATTGAGCTTGAAAAAAAGAAGAAATAGGGGAAAGGGGAGGAGAGAACGACAAGTTAATTGTCTTTAAGTATTCCAAGGGTGACTACCTAGAAGAGAGATTGGTCTTTCTGCTTAACTCAAGAGTTCGAAATCAGGAGTACTAGGTTGTTGTTAAAAAGAGACCAAATCAGGTGTGCTATCAAGAAAAAATGGCTACCAATTAGAGGGGTTCAGCACTGGGATGGGCTGCCTCAGGAAGCCACTGGCTTCCCTTCACCAGAGGCCTTCCAGTGGAGATTGGATGGCTGCTGGTTGAGTATGTTAGTGTTGGCTTTCTTTTTAGTGATGGGTTGGGTTGGTTGGTTAGAATCCCTCCTTATATGTCTATGATTCTCTGAAGCTGAGTCATAATTCACTTGTGAATAACTAGATTTATGACCTTAAATAAATCTCTTTACCCAGGAAGCCCTAGTTTCATCCTCTATCTTCAATTGACATGGCTGTTGTTTCATTCCAGCTTAGTGACAAACAGGGAGAGTCATACCCTTGACCTTCCCACCCACAAGTGTTTTCTGTCTTATCAAGAATCTGCTCATAATCCTCCTTGATTTTTTCTCTCCCTACGCCTTCTCCCACACCTGGACGTCCAATTCTTCTACCCTGTAGAACTTTCCCAAATTCTCACTCTCTTTTACAAATTTAGACCCTCTAGTTAACCCTCTGAATACTATATAGCTCTCTAATCTCAAACCTTTTTCTGTTTCCTATTGCCGTTGATAGCTTGCCAAACCTAACCCTACATTATCCCCACCATCTTCCCTCTCTGCTCCTACTCTAAGCAGAGCTGGAGAGTCACACTATCAAGATGACTTGATCCAAGTTCATCCATCCATCACTCACCAGGCACTTAAATACTTGGGGCAGGGGGAGAGAACCTGGGAAGACCTGGGTTGGTGACCCCTGAACAAAAAGAGTCACATGGCCTCTCCATGTTCAGTCTAGAAGGTGTTGACCTGCTTTGGTAGAGTTTCTTTATCTAAGATTTCCCTTTGCCAATGAAATCACAGGACCAGCCATTCTCCCCCATGTGCCAAGCACTGTGCTGGGTTAGATAGCTTTCCCTGGGCAGTCCTTTTGCCAGTTAGGGATTACACTTCTCACAGCAGTTGTTTAAGAACAACTATTTCCCCCTGATTTTCCACACTGCTCTCTCCCTATGACTTTTCTCTTCTGGAAGGACCATCACCATGGGCTTCCTCTTATCCCTTCTCCACAGTGCAAAACTTCTTGCTATCATTCCTCATTTTCTCCTCCTTTATTCTGTGGTTGAGTTGTGACCTTCTGTTCCCCAACCCCAACATCTTGCTATCATTCCCCATTTTCTCTTCCTTTATTCCAATCTGTGGTCAAGGAGAGTGACCCTTCTGCTATCCAACCCCAACATCTTGTCATTCCCCATTTTCTCCTCCTTTATTCCAATTTGTGATTCCAAGGAGTGATCCTTCTGCTCCCCAACAGTGACTTCTTGCTGTCATTCCCCATTTTCTCCTCCTTTATTCTGTCTATGGTTGAGTTGTGACCTTCTGCTCCCCAACCCCAACATCTTGTTGTCATTTCCCCATTTTCTCCTCCTTTATGCCAGTCTGTGGTCAAGGAGTGACCCTTCTGCTCCCCAACACAGACATCTTGCTATCGTTCCCCAGTTTCTCCTCCTTTATTCCACTCTGTGATGAAGTCGTGACCCTTCTGCTCCCCAGTACCAACACCTGGTCCCCTTGATGTTATAAACTCAGGTGTTCCCTTCTCCATTTCCCTTAAAAAAGCTCTAGCATGAGCTTACCCATTTCTCAAGCTACTGCCTCATGTCTCACCTCCCTCACACAGCTAAACTCCTAGAAAATGCTGATTCTTTGCCCCCTTCCATCTTCTTAATCCCTGGCATCCCTTGGCTTCTGACCTCAACTGCAACGGTTCCTGCTAGAGTTACCAGTCATCTCCTGATTGCTAAATAAAATAGCCTTTCCTCAGTCCTCCTCCTTCTGCCCCTGGGCCCCCTACAATGACTAATTGTAGTCACTTTCACACTAATGACCACCAGATGACATCATGTTCCATTTTGGCTGTCTTCCTACTCTGTGATCATACTTTCCTAGACTCATCCTCCATATTGGATCCCTTAATGGTTTCCCCAGACTCCTTCCTGAGCCATCTTTGCTTCTCACTCATGATAATCTCATCAGTTCCCTGGGTTTCAGTTATCTCACATAGTTTCCTCCCTGTTTTTATTCTCTGCTCCAGCCTTTCTCCTATCCTCAGGCTCCACATTTTAATTGCTCATTAAATATTTTGAGTAGGTTATAGCCAACAGGTCCAAAGACTGTCCTTCT
Source organism: Myrmecobius fasciatus (assembly GCA_023553655.1). Classification (NCBI taxonomy): domain Eukaryota; kingdom Metazoa; phylum Chordata; class Mammalia; order Dasyuromorphia; family Myrmecobiidae; genus Myrmecobius; species Myrmecobius fasciatus. Next base: position 10,113 of record JAJPUD010011624.1, read on the forward strand.
TCCTGACTTCCAAATTTGTCTCTTGTGGCCACCCAGATTTGCAGCCTCCGTCATCCTCAAATCTCCTTCTCCCTTGTTCAAATATCCATTCATTTGTCAGCTCCACATCCATATCCCTTCCAATATCCATCTTCTCTAGCAGGTCTGTCTGCCTCTTGTCTCCCCTTAGCTGCCCTTCCTAAGACATTGTCCCTCTCAGGAACTCCTGAGGCTGCTGTTTGCTTCTAAAATCAGATACAAACTCTGGCATTTGTCACCCTTATTACACACTACCCCCTTTCAACACACACCAAGGTCCCACCAAATGGCCCATATTTCTCCCACACAATGCTCCATCCCTTTCCTCCATCCCTTTTCCTGGAGGGATTCCAGTTTGCTTCAGTCCATAGTTTGCTTCAGAGCTCGGCTCAGACTTGACCCTCTGATTCCTTCCCTCCCCCTCACCAAACAGCTCCTTCCTTCTCCTCCCCCAGCTCACCTATTGCTTTGGATTTTGGAAGGGCACAATGTCAATCTAGGTCTCAGAGAGCAAAAAATTCTGATCTATCCTGGGACCCGGGACTGAAAGGAGAAAGCCTAAGGTGGAAATGAGCTTTAAGAAAAAAAATGATCCCCTGTGGTCAGGCCCAGCCGTGATACATGGAATTCCTGAAACAATTTGTTGACATTTTAAGTTTATTCTAACCTGGTATATTGGCTGATATTTTTATCAGTTTCCTCCCAAGTATTATGCCTGCAATTCCAGGAGCTGTCATTAGGGTGCTACCTCCAGGTAGGATTTCCCTGGGCACAGAGAAGCAAAGACAAGATTTGAATACATTTTTCCTCTCTAAATTATTATAATAAATAGTATCATAACTATGTGTAATTCTAAAATATTATTCTAAATATTATATATCATGCATGACAATCTGTTCTAAAATATGATATAATAAACATCACAATATTTTACATGTATTTAAAATATAATAAAAATTTTAAATTTAAAATATAAATATACTATTTTAAAATAGTGTTTCTTTAACTTATATAAATAATATAGCATTTTAAAATATTACCTATTTAAAATTTTATAATAATTATTAATATTTCTTGGATTGGATCTAACCAATCTCTAATTATCCTTGCTTTATAAATGTCAGTCAAGATATGCACTAAAAACTGAAAGACAGACGTAGAACCCCTGTAGGAACAAGTTAAAGCATTCCCTCATTAGCCCTCAACTGTCATTATTCTAAACCCCACTTACCCCAACTTGAGTAGTTTCCCAGATCCATGGTGCAAACTGATTAATTAATAAACACTTATTAAGCACTTACTATGTGCTAAGTGCAGGACTGATGGCGGCTTGGATTTCTGAGAACCAGAAGTGATCACAAGAGACATCTGGGTCTTATCTCTTCTTTTCATAGATGAGGAAACTGAGATTGCAGAAGTTTAGAGTTTGAAGGAAGCTTACTGGCCATCGAAATCCAATTCATATCTGAAAAGCAATCCCCACTGGGAGACTCCTGACAAAGGGTCCCCCGGAGTCTGCTTAAAGACTCCCGATGGCTTCCTTTGATCTGAGGTCACTTCAGTGACTCATTGATAAAATGAGTTGATTGATCAAGATGACCTTTCCAAGCTTGAAACCCATGACCCTGGGCCTGCTCTCTTCCAAGGCTGCCCAGTGCCCCCTGGGAAGCTCCACCAAGATCCCCATCAGCCTTCCCCAAGCCAAATAAAGTGATTTAGATGAGGTCAGAGAAAAGGGAAGTGGTCGAGGCAGAATTTTAACCCAGATCCTCTCATTTGAAACCTAGTGCTCTCCCCGTGTCCCAGGGACTCTGCTTGGTCAGGGGTTTCCAGTACAATCCTGCAGGGGTTGGGTATTTTTTTTTTTTTTTTTTTTTTTGCTGTTTTGCAAGGATCCTCCAGGCAAGCTATAAATTAGCTGCATGCTCTGGTCCAGACAAACTACAACTTCCCCTTTTTAACCTCCTCGTCAACTCCAAAATATTCCATTGTTTCTCCCTTGGCTCTTTTTCCACAGAGAAGCTTCTCTTTTCCACACTTCTTGGCCCCACCCATGTTCCCCCGTGGCTGGGCCAGCAGGGGAAAAACCCCGGGGTCATGACAGGGTGTATTTGTCCACGGTGACGTCCTCCCCATCATGAGGACGTTCCATGTGGTGGCCAAGCTTCTGTGACTCTGTCCAAGGCAGTCTCCCAGCCCATGGGATGGAGGCTGACTCAGGATCACTGCTGGGCTCAGCCCTACTCTGGGGGGTTGGAGCCTGGCTTTCCTTTGCAAGATCTTTGCCTTTGTTTTTCCCTTCCCTAAAAGAACCCTCCACCCCATGTTTCCCAGTGAGGAAAAAAGGAAACAGGGCCTGTCGACCCCATTTCACAGTACAGGTGACACATCAAGCCCAAAGCCCCCCATTTCTGCAGTCGCAGGAGTGAGTGCATTTTCTTGTAGGAGATGAGCTCTGGGTCATGGTCATGAGGCAGAGAGGGCTTAAGTGACTTCCCTAAGACCACCCAGCCAATGAGTATCAGAGGGAGGATCTGAAACCCTCCTATTTGCCACAATTGATCATGAGGAAACTCCCCTAGTTTAGGAGGTGTGATCTTTGAAGAAGCAACATGGGGCAGTGGACTGGGCAATGAATGTGGAGCTTCCAGCCTTGGATCCACCTGTGTGACGCTGGCTAAGTCGAGAGGTGGTAGAATGGATGGAGCCCTGACCTGGGAGTCAGGAAAATCTTACCTAGCTGTGTGATCTTGCCCAAGTCACTTGACCCCTGCCTGCCTCAGTTTCTTCAGCTCAAAAAGGGGAATAATAATAGCACCTACTTCACATGGTTATTTTTGATGTTCCGATGAGGTGATGGTGTAGGTAAGGACTTCCTCCTATCCATCTAAATGCTAGTTGCTGTTATGTGGTTCCATACAACAAAGAGTGTGAACCCTTCCTTGCAGTTCCGTGAGGGCATTTTGGATATTTCAAAGTGAATGGAATTACCAGGCTTCAGCTAGGGAGGAGGACCTGGAATTTTTTGTATGACTACAAAATGGAATTCCAAAACCATTTTTGGTATCAATAGAGCTGTGCCTTCTTTGATCTTTTTTTGCAGAAGCTACATAATGAGTGATAATACACCCCAAGTTCTTCATTATTGGCCCTGACAAGTCCCTAGTTAGATTGGATGGATGGGTGGGTGCGTGGATGGATGGATAGGGAGATGATTGGGTGGATGGTAGATGGATTGATGGATGGGTGGATGTGGTGGGTAGGTGGATGGATGGATGGATGGATGGATGGATGGATGGATGGATAGATGGATGGATGAATGAATGAATAAAAGTATTTATTAAATGTGTGCCATGTGCCAGGCATTATTGGCCCTGACAAGTCCCTAGTTAGATTGGATGGTTGGGGAGATGGATGGATAGATAGATGGATAGGGAGAAGCTCGGATGGATGGGTAGTGGGTGAATGGATGGATGGATGGATGGATGGATGGATGGATAGGTAGACGAATGAATGAATTTCATTTATTAAATGTTTGTCATGTGCCAGTCATTATGCTGGGGCTAGAAACACTGAAGCAAGATAACCCCTGCTTTAAGACACTTCCACTCTAAAGGGAAGAGGCAAAACACAAAAGGAAGTTTTGGTCTGGGAAGTCACAGGAATGGTGACTGCAGCCATAAGGTAATTAATTGGCGCACTCTTCCCAGAAGCAATGGTAATGGTGATTTGATGATTGTTGCCAGAGAAAGAGATGGGAGGGGCAGGCTCGTGGGGCAGGTGGATGGCTGGCATAATGTGAAGGAGGCTCTGTTAGGAGAAGACAGGAAGCTAATAATCTCTCTGTGTGTAACTGCATCTGAATTTCATTTAAGTTGTTGTCTCATTCCCTTGACCAAGAGTTGTTTTTTTTTTTTTTTTTTTACTTGAGCTTCCTGGAAGCCTTCGTTAAGCTGAAAGGATAATCTAACAAAGGGCAGTCAGGGCCGGTTTCAACCTGTCTCTGATCTGTTGATGTGTAGTTATAAAGGCAATATTTCTGAGAAGATTGAAAGAGAGGAATGTGATGGGTTCTTAATACTTTAATGAGGGAAGAGAGCACCTACTATGTGCTTAACAACTTAACAAACTTAACAAACAGTGTCTTGTTTGATTCTCACAACCACCCTGGGAGATAGGTACTATAATCATCCCCACTTTGCAGATGAGGAAACCAAGGCAGAGAGGATAAATATGTATCTAGAGTCAAGCAGTTGGATAAGTGTCTAAGGCCGGGTTTGAATTCAGAAAAATGCTCAGAATAAAATCATTTGATCAACAAAACAAATAAGAAACAAAAACAAAACTCCAAGCCCAGTGCTCTATTTTATTATCCCACCTAGCTGCCTTCAAATCAGAAACTTGTGGGATTGGAAGCCTGACTATTTTTAACCTTGTAATCCTCAGAATCTTTCCATTTCTGATGAAGTTCAAGGTCAGTCCCTGGGACATCACTGTGGTAGGTCTGAAGAAATTTAAGGGGGAAATGATTCACCCTGGCTTAAAACATCTGGAAGTTAGGAATAAGTGACTAGTTTTGAATGAATGCGTTTTCATTCATTCATTTATCTCAAGCTTGAAAAAACACCAGTTGGGAGAGTGACTCTGAAACAGTTTCTATCAGTGGCCCCTTAGCTGAAGATTACACTTCTCCCCCAGCTACTGATTAGTCCTATTACAGGGTGGTGACAAATGAGTCGGACCAGGAATTTCTCTCTAGGGGGAAGGCCATGGATCCCAGAGAAGTGCCCCAAAGGGAAACAACCTTCCAGCCCTGATTCCCTCATCACACTCCTGCTCATCCTGGCATTTGAGTCTTTTCAAATGATGATGTCAGCCAGTGGATGCTGAGAAGAGAGAAAGGTCTGAAAGATGGTGGCCGACTGTCCACCTAAGGGTGATCTTGGACAAATCACAATTTTATCAGCCCTCAGTTCCTTCATAAAATGGGGAGGATTGGTCTAAATGACCAAAGAGGTCTCTTATGGCTGGATTAATATATCCTGGGTGGTCTGGCCAGGAAGTCCTTCTGGAACTGAAGGAATACATGCTAGGTGATTTATATCAGGCAACTCAGAAACTTACCTGGCTGGTGTTAGCTCAGTCCACTAAGGAGTAATTATTTGGTCATCAATATGTCATAGATCGCCGTAAGAAATTAAAAAGGATTTGGAGGAAATTTTTTGGAAGTTTCAGACCACATGTGAAGGCCAGCAGATGACAGAAAAAAGTTTAGAAACTCAGAAACACATGATATATATATATATATATATATAATAGCAACATTTTACCTTTAATACCATATGAATTCAGACTTCTCTGGTACAAAGGGACTGGCACGGGAAGTGGGGGGGGATAGGAGGTGGGGAGGAAAGGATAATTACTGACTGACGCTTCTTCCAACACTTATTGACATGAAATTCTGGGAATAGTGGGTCACCGAGTCAGCAAAACTTTCAGTAGTCTTTGTGTGCTTCTGATCACATCCCTGAACATATCTGACACATCCTCCCAGGCTTTTTTGAATACATCCCTCTCATCATTTGAAAAAGACCAAGGTCTCCCACTGCATCTGGGGCCATCTTTAATCTTGCTGATCTATATCTTGCAACTCGACCCAATTGGCTCCAGAAGAGAGAGTAAGGCTGGTGACTTTGCACAATCCTCCCTAATTTCAATCCAATTCACCTGCAAGTCAAGACATCGCCTTCCTGATGTCTTTGGTCTTCTTTGAAAACAAAGGACAAGCCCCTCAATTGGAGAGTGGCTGAATAAATTATGGTATATGAAAGTTATGGAATATTATTGTTCTGTAAGAAATGACCAGCAAGATGATTTCAGAGAGGCCTGGAGAGACTTACATGAACTGATGCTGAGTGAAATGAGCAGAACCAGGAGATCATTATACACTGCAACAACAAGACTATATGACGATCAATCCTGATGGACATGGCTCCTTTCAACCACGAAATGTTTCAGACCACTTCCAATTGTTCACTGAAGAAAGCCATATACACCCAGAGAGAGGGATGGGAAATGTGGACCACAACATAACATTCTCATACTCTTGATTGATGTTTGCTTACATTGTGTTTCCTTTATCTGATATGTCTTTTGTGTAGATACGATTTTTCTTGCACAACAATGATAAGTGTGGAAATGTTTATACATATATTTGATCTGTCAAGTATTTTAACATAATTAATATGTAGTGGATATCCTGCCATCTAGGGGAGGGGTGGGGAGTTGGGGGGGAAAATTTGTAACAGAAAGCTATGTAAGGGTTAATGTTGAGGAATTACCCACACATATGTTATACAAATAAAATTAAGTTAAAAAAAAAGAAAACAAAGGACAAACAATAACAACAATCCATCATTTCTTACGGCCCAATAATATTCCATTATCACATTCACAAACCGTCATTGGTGCAGCCATTCCCCAGTGGATGTGTTCTCTCTGCTGTGTTCCCTGACACAACCAAAAGAGCCATTATACATATTTTTGCATGCTTGCGTCCTTTTCCTCTTCCTTTGATATCTTTGGGGTGTAAGTCTAGAAGTAATGGCACTTCTGGGCTAAAGGATTTACACAGATTGTGGACTTTGGGGGGCATAGATCCATGTTTTCCAGAAGGGCTGGACCAATTCATGATTCTATCAGCAAGCAAATTAAGTCTTTCAAAATGTTCTCTTCACACTCTCCTTGAGAACAGATAGCATCATTCTCTCCATTTTACAGATGAAGAAATGAATGTTGGAAAGGTTAAGGGACTTTTTTGAGCTCACGAGCAAATCTGTAGCAGAGCTCCCATAATGAGACTCCACTAGCTCAAAGCGTAATCAATATTTCAGTGGGTTGAGAGTACTCAACTTGGAAGGATACGGGAGGCCTTGGTTTCAAATCCCACTTCTTCTGTCAGTGTCTCAGAGGGTTATTGTAACAATCAAAAAGTATGGTAGATTTTGGTTGGAAAGAAACCCCAGAAACCATCTTCTTCAATCCACTTGTTTTTCATTGATTTGAGTTGCCCAGGATCACACAGGTGAATGAGGAAATAGATTGAAAGGCTTTGCAAAACTTTATAATATATAAATATCAGTTATTGTCATTATAATTTTCCAGAAGGATGATTAAGGCCAGGATTTGAAACACTGGTCCTGGGAGGATTCATTTTTTTAAAGTCGGATCTCTTACAAAGAATCGGGGGAGAGATGCTGAGGTAACAGATGCTAGGAGGTCAGGAAGCACTTAATGGGAGGCTTGTTTGCATTTCATTTTGTTTTTAAGTCATTGGAAAATGTGTTCCCAAATATGCTAAAGGTCAGAAAAAGAAATGTGGCTATTTTTTCTTTAGGGATTAGGAGTTAGGGATTCCACTATTTCTGGGGATGTTGGACAGAGCTCACCCATGTAGACTGAAATAAGGATAATAATAAGAGCAGTCCAGTGCCTTAAACTTTGCAAAATGCCAAGTTTTTCTTTTGATTTCCCCCAAGAGCCCTGGGAGAAAGGCTCCACCATTTTGTCCTATCAACTTAAGGAAGGGAGGAGCTTTCCATAGAGCAAGAGAAATAGGAGCCATAGGAGAGTGGAGCTCAAATAAATGAACAAATTAAGGCCCTACTGTATGCTCGGGGCACTGTGCTAACTGCTGGGGCTTCCAATATAAAAGCAAGATACTTATTGCTCTTAAAAATAGCTGGGTATGGAGTGGCTAGGCCCCTTGGGGATTTACTGGTTTTGGGACCCAGGTAAATCAGTTAACTAGTATCTACCTCAGTTTCCTCATCTATAAAATGGGGATAGCAATAGCACATGCCTCCCAGGGTTGTTCTAAGAAACAAATAAACAAACATACTATTTGAAAAATGCTTTGCACAGTAGCTGCTGTTTAGGAGCTAAATGTTAGTTTTTCTTATTATTATCCTAATGGTCTGTTACTGTTAATGGTAAGGTTTCTTTCTTTGTCTCGATGCTTAGGCCAGTTCCTGGCACATTTGTTGTTGGGTCAATCAATCATGACCCTGTAGACAATAAGTCTACAGAGATAGTGGAGTGGTTTGCCATTTCCTTCTCCTTGTGGGGCCTGACTGATAGGAGCCATTCCCTCTTCCTCAGTGCTCCCACTTAATTGGGGCAGAGACCATGGGACAGAGAGGCCATCATAGGCCAGCTTAGGGCAGAGAGAAGGACTTAATAAAAGCATGCTGATTGATTTACTATTATATGGAAGGACAAGGCAGTGAGTATTATTGGTCAATGAAAGTTTTCAGATCTGACAAGATTTCCAGGTAGCGGGAATTCTGGAGAAAAATAGGCAGGGGGAAAGGGATTAAGAAATTTAGTCTGGCATAAAGAATGATATTATAAACAAATTAGAAGGACATAGGATAGTTTACCTCTCAGATCTATGGAGAAGGAAGGAATTTGTGAACAAAAAAGAACTGGAGATCATTATTGAGCACAAAATAGATAATTTTGATTATATTAAATTAAAAAGTTGTTGTGCAAGCAAAACTAATGCAGACAAGTTTAGAAGGGAAGCAATAAATTGGGAGATCATTTTTACTTTTAAGGGTTCTGATAAAGGCCTCATTTCTAAAATATAGAGAGAATTGATTCAAATTTATAAGAATTCAAGCCATTCACCAATTGATAAATGGTCAAAGGATATGAGCAGACAATTTTCAGATAAAGAAATCAAAACTATTTGTAGTCATAAGAAAAGGTGCTCCAAATCACTATTGATCAGAGAAATGCAAATGAAGACAACTCTGAGGTACCACTGCACACCTGTCAGATTGGTTAAAATGACAGGAAAAGATAATGATGAATGTTGGAGGGGATGTGGGAAAACTGGGACACTGATACACTGTTGGTGAAACTGTGAACGGATCCAACCATTCTGGAGAGCAATTTGGAGCTATGCTCAAAAAGTTATCAAACTGTGCATACCCTCTGACCCAGCAATGTTTCTATTGGGCTTATATCCCAAAGAGATCTTAAAGGAAAGAAAGGGACCCCCATGTGCAAAAATGTTTGTGGCAGCCCTTTTTGTAGTGGCAAGGAACTGGAAGTTGAATAGATGCCCATCAATTGGAGAATGGCTGAATAAATTATGGTATATGAATGTTATGGAATATTACTGTTCTGTAAGAAACAACCAGCAGGATGATTTCAGAGAGACTTACATAAACTGATGCTGAGTGAAATGAGCAGAACCAGGAGATCAATATACACGGCAACAACAAGATTATACGATGATCAATTAGTATGGATGTGGCTCTTTTCAAAAATGAGATAATTCAGGCCAGTTCCAATGATTTTGTGATGGAGAGAGCCATCTACACCCAGAGAGAGACTGTGGGGACTGAATGTAGATCACAACATAGTATTTTCACTCTTTTTGTTGTTTGCTTGCATTTTGTTTTCTTTCTCATTTTTTCCAGTCTGGTTTGATTTTTCTTGTGCAGCAAGATAATATTAAAAATATATATGCATATATTGGACTTAACATATATTTTTCCCATGTTTAACAAATATTGGATTATTTTCCATCTAGGGGAGGGGGTAGGGGAAGGGGGGAAATTGGAACACAAGGTTTTGCAAGGGTTAATGTCTAAGAATTATCCATGCATATGCTTTGAAAAATAAAAAGCTTTAATAAAAAAAAAAAAGAAATTTAGCCAAGAAAAACATTATCAGATGAACCCTCAGAGCAACTCAGATCAGGAAGAGCCTATCTGAAAAGGGCATGTTCCTCATTTTATAGATAGGGTAACTGAGGCAAAGAACAGTTAAGTCACTTGCCCAGAATTATAGGGCCGATATCACCTTAGGTAGGATTTGAACTTAGTTCTTTCTGACTGTTTTCTCCTTTCTCTTCCCAGTTCTTAGTCCAGGGTCTGCCACATAGTAAGTGCTTAATAAATGCTTCTTGATTAACCCCAAGTCCAGTGTCCTGGGCTCAGTGCTCACTGGGCTGCTTTTCTAAGTCCCAAATAGGAAGGACTGGAGGCTCACCTACCGACTCCTCCTCCTCCCCATCCCCTGGAACAAGCATAAAACACCCTCCAATGACCTTGGGGCGCCATATCTAAAGGAGAGGCTCTGGCCTGTGCTGGATGGAGAGCTGGGTTCTGACTCACAAGGACCTGAGTTCAGTCTCACCTCTGACCTGTGGCCCAGGCAATCCTCTAAGGCATCAACCACCCAGAGGGTGCTGATCTGCATTGGGAAGGGGGACTTCCCCACTGTGAGTTCTCCACTCTGATGAATCATAGTTCCAATAGCAAAAGAAAAAAAAAACTCTTAGGGAATAGTTCCTCGTAGTTGTGAGGGACCCCCGAGGTCATCTAGTATGACCCATGCTGTTATACTTCTGTGTTCTTTCTGTTCTCCTGGAAAGGCCTTGGCAAAGCTCCCACCTGCATAGCCTTTGGGAGGGAAGGACACCTGCCTCGGGGAAGGGATCCTGCTTGTAGGAGGCAGAATGGTCTTCATGGGGTGATGGAGATGGGCCGGCATGGGGTTGGATGGAGATTTCTCTCCGGGGTAGAGGAAAAGGAAGGAGAACAGAGGTAGAATTCTTCTTTCTTCCCAACCACTGAGAACTAGAACCTCCTCTTCCTCTCCTCTCGCTAGCCTCTGAGCTCCTATTCCCCTCCATTGGAGGAGGATGTGGATTGAATTTTATACTCCTTGAATTTGCCACTCTGGGAAATAGCTCTCCCGGCTTCACCCCAGTTACATCCCCTGGTCCAGAGTAAGAAAATCTGAGTAACAGTTGTCCCTCTTACTCACTGTGTGAACCTAGTCTTGCTAAGTCTATTTCCTTGTCTATAGAATGGGAATGTTTAAAATACCCAATTCACACAGATAATGTAAGGAAAGCACTAAAGCAACAAGCACCCACCAGGTTCCAGGTTTGGGGACACACAAAGACTAAGGAAGGACAGCTGTGGCTCTCAGAGCTTCTATGGAGCTACCATTATAATTGTTGGCCAAAGGTCAGTGGTCATCGGGAAGTCCCTCACACTGGAGCCCGTGGATCTCAGTGCTGAGGAAACGGCCCTATTCTCATTGTTCTCCTGGACTGTCCTGGGAACTGGGCCCACTGCTCTCCAGGGGAGTCATTTTCCCCTCTGATACCTTAGAACAACCAGAAACAAGTGGTTTAGGTACAGGGCGGGCAGACTTTCCCACGGGTCAAAGATCGCATCGGGGACTGAGATGGGAAATGTGTTTCACAAGACTGTGAGGAACTTGAAGGAAGAAGCTGGAGGGAAAAAGCATGTGCCCTCCCCACCACTCTGCCCCTCACTTGGGTGCTTCCTGTTCCCCATTTAAAGGAAGCATCTTTTACAACTGGGGAGTCAGAGGGCCTGGATTGCTTCCTGCCCATGTGAAATGGGGCCAGTCACTCAGCAGAGCGTGGGATGAGAGGCAGGGTGGTGGGAGGGGTAGTGCTGGGCTTGGCATCTGGCCAGACCAGATTCAGTCCTGCCTCTGGTTGTGGGACTGGACAGCCTCTGGACCTTCGCTTTAGTTGTCTGTCCAAACGAGAGGGTTGCACTCAGGGATCTCGGCTGATCTCCCTGGCCTCCTTTTATTTTATTTTTATGTAATAGCTTTATATTTTTCCAAATTCAAGCAGTTTTCAACATTCACCCTGGCAAAACCTTGGGTTCCATATTTTTCTCCCTCCTCCCCTAGACAACAAATAATCCCAATACAGGTAAAACACGTGCAGTTCTTCTAACCGTGCTTAGTGGCCTCCTTTTAGCTCTAAATGCACACCTGTAATGAAAGGCAGTCTCTGCCGTCCCTCCCACCTCTGAGGGGAAGGTCTCTGAGCCCAAATGGGGCATCCCCAAACAGCCTCCCAGGCTGAGGACGTAAAGACAATCTGCCTTCAGAGGAGTGGAGTCCAGAAGGGAGAGGAGACCCCATGGGAGGCCACAGTTTTGTCTGGGGAAGCCTTCCTAGGGCTGTTTCCAAAAGCATCTCGAGGAGTGGGGACGGGGAAGGTGCAATGGCTGGGGTGGCTGCCTGGAGGGGTACAGTAGCCAGGTGAGAGCCATGGCTCCCTCGCCAACCGGGAGAGCTGAGCGCCAGGCAAGAGTGCCAGAGCTGATGAGCCCGGCTCCCCGGGGAGGGAGGTCCATTCTGGGACTGGCGAGCAGTCCTGATGGTGATTTCTGGGCCCCCTGGTGGGGGAGAGGGCAGGTAAAGAAAGGTTTGGTGGCTGGCTCTGGTGCGAGCTGACCTCTGTGGCCTGAGGGCCTCCATCCTTTCCGGATGTCCTCTGATCTTAGGGCCTCCATGCCCAGCCTCCCTGCCTCCCAGCTCTGCCAGCTCTAGGCTTGGTGTGAGAGTGGTATTGAGATGACCCAGTCAGGGGCTTCCACTCAGGAGAGAAGGACCTAGAATAAACAGGAAAGCATCCTATAAACCTCAGCGTTTCCTCATCTGGCCACTTATAGAAGCCTCTTCACAAGTGGGAAGGAAGAGGGGAGAGCTGCGAGGAAGAAGGCTGAGGCTGAGGCAGGAGTCCTGAGCCACTTGGCTTTTGCCGCTTTTTGTATGCCCGGCCCTAGTGGTGCTTAATAAATGCTTACTGGCTGACTACTCTGGAAAACACTGTAGCGGAGGGTCCCTCATGCCGGCCAGCTGCCCATTGGATGGAGGAGATGGACGAGGGGTCAGCTCCAAAGGCTTTTCCTTCCCGCTGGCCAGAGGGCCAGACCACAGCCTGGTTCATACTGAGCCTGACCTGAGAGCTGTTTCTCAGCTTGCAATAAATTCACCAGTGTTGATTTGTGGTCTCACTCCAGCCCCAGGGGAGGTTTTTGCCAGTCTATAAAAAGCAGCTTCGGATTCATTCCGAATTCTCGGGAGCCTCTTCTCAAAATAATGGAGTGAAACGGGAGGCCCAGAACGCAATGCCTTGAACATTATCGGTCTCACTTGACCTCCTTGGGCCTCAGTTTCCCCATCTGTAAAATCAGAAAGCTGGGCTAGGTGGCCCCTGGTCTCTCTTACTTTGGGATAGAATTGTAGGTGTTATAAATGATGGGGGCAGCTAGATGGCACAGTGGATAGAGCACCAGCCTTGAAGTCAGGAGGACCTGAGTTCAAATCTGGCTTCAGACATTTAACACTTCCTGGCTGTGTGACCCTGGGCAAGTCACTTAACCCTAATTTCCTCAACAAAAAAAATTGTAAATAGTAGGAGTCTAATAAGTGCTTGTTTAAAAAAAACACAAAACAAAAACAAAGCAAAACAAAAAAAAAAACATGATTAAGCTATTCTGTTAAAATTGGGAGGCTTGGATGAGGTCTCAGATATACCAGCAGACTTTCTCCAGCCAAGATGCCCATTTTCCTTCTTTTTTCTTACATCTCTGGCTCTCTGATGTCCCAATCACCCATAAGCTGAAACATCAAAAGAGGTTTTCAGAAAATGATTGTAACCTGCAAATATTAAGGGAGGTGGTGGGATGCGGCTGATTTCCGTTTGCACCTGGTGAGCTCAGAATACAGGAAGGTAGGATGTGGTCACACAAGGGGGACTGTCCCAGCAGCCTGAGTTTCCTTGGGCCCAGCCAGGCCTGACCCCCACAGCCCAGCCCAGGCCTATTGCCAGCCTGCCGTGTCTCCCTTCATCTTGTCCTGTGACCCTGTGCAGGACACCGTGTGTCTGTTTGGAAAATCAATGCTACTTTCCGGTTGCTTGTCAAGATTTGTGATTAAAAGCCAGACCCTCAGTCTGTGGCTACAAATTTTGAGAACTGGGAGCTGATGTAAGAGAGGGCGGCTCATGAATTCTGCTCAGGGTCGGTGCCTCAGACAGCTGCAAGTTTGGGCGTTGAAGGTGACACTTTCTTCATGAATAAGTCAGCCAATTTTTCCATTCCTTTCGGCGCTTCGGAAACCCTGCAGTGGGCTGCAGAGAGGAGGGGTTGTTACTTTGCAGCTTGGGTAGTGAACGCCTCCAAAACGTTCCCCGTCGCTCTCCCCTCGGTATTCCGTCCTTCTCTCTTGGCGTCCATGATCTCAAAAGTGTTTAGAAAGAGGCAAATTGTCTTTTTACTGAAACTCAAATTAAATAGAGAGAGGCTTGTTGTAGCAGAGAGAGCAGCGTGTTTATAGTCAGAAGCCAGGATTTGAATCTTGTTGTGGACTGTCCGTCGCGCCATTAAGCTCTTTCTGAACCTCAATTTACTCATCTTTAATATGAAAGGGTTGGACTAAATAATAATGTCCCCTTCCAGAATCCTTCCTACTCTGTGTTAGTAAATATTAGTAAAACAGGACATGATTAAAAAAAAAACTTTCCCTAAATAATTATGTGTAATTGCCCTTTTCTGTTTATTTCATTTTTTACGTCTACCTTTTCAGCTGTCGAGCATTTTTTTTCTCCCCTTTACCACTGGGAGAAAAAAAGAAAGGAAAAATGAAACTCTTGTATCATACATGTTTGAGAATTTGAGAAACCAAATTCTCAGATTGACCGCCTTACTTTCCCCAAATTTCATGTACTAGAAAGCTGTTTCTATCTCCTTTTGGCCTTAAGGAAACTTTTTTCTTTACTTTGAATGGACAGAGAAGAGATTGTTAGAGATTGGAGTGGGGGGGGCCGATTCTGGGATGACATCCTCTCTTTCAGGAGCTCAATAGTTATAGGAACTTTGAACTTCTATAGGAATTAGCTAATTGCCTTTGAAGGGGATAATCCCCATGGGGATATCTGTTGTCCGTGGTATGGTCTGCTTGCATTATTTGGGTTTCTGAGATAGCCAGACTGGGAGACTGAGTCAGAGGCTTCTTGGAAAGACAGACAAACTTTGGATAATTTGACAAGTATGTGTATTTAAGTGTCTACTGTGTGGAAGACACGTCTGAAACAAAAGCTCATCATTTTAAGTTTTCTTGATGCTTTTTTTATAGTTATTGCCAGATATGGCTTTCCCCCATATACCCCACAGTTTCCCTTGTAATAATAATACCAACATTTACATTGTGCTTAAAGCTTTACCTTTATTATCTTATTTGATCCTTGCAACAATCCAGTGTAGTATAGGTACTTTTTTATTCCCATTTTGCAGATAAGACACTGAGGCCCAGAATTACAAATTGAGTAGCATTTGATTCAAATTCAAGTCTTCCTAAGTCTAAACCTAACACTCATGCATGTGCTGCCTTTGAAACAATAGCGTTGTGAAGCAAAAACAATGGACATGGCGGCCCATCCAATGGTGTATGTACTATTGTGCATCTGTAGCTCTCCACCGCTTTATGAGGGAAAAAAAGTACTTCCTTGGCCAAAGTTCAATATTCCAGAGCCTATCTTATTTATTTTTTAACAACCGTATTCTTTGGGTAATGTTGCTGGGAAGGAATAGCATCAGGGAGAGGTCCAACTGGGGCCGTAGAGACCAATGGATGACCGATGAATAGCCCATGTCTGCCATCGGCCACCACACGATGTGACTAGCCCTAGACCTGAATGTGTTGAGCAGGAAGGTATGATCAAGATCCCACTAAATGGGTCACAATCTGCCCTTTGGAGGGAATATTGACATGGAGGTAGTGACATTTTACCTTGACTTCACTCTAATGTGGTTCTAGTATCATAGAGCTAGAAAGACTTATTTAATCCTCTTATTTTACAGAAAAAGAAACTTAAAATAGAGACCATCCATACCATCCCTCTCAGTTTACAGATAAGATCTCAGAGAGCTTCAGTTGTTTGCCCGAGGTCATAAGTGATCAACCTGGGATTTGGACCCGGATCCAGCACTTCTATCACTACTCTGTGATTCACAAAAGTAGCTAATCTCACTTTAATTTGGAGAACTTTGCTCAGATTTGGAGTCAGAGCACCCGGATCTCAGTGCCATACTGATCGTGGCATCAGTGCCAGTCACCCAGCTGGCATTTTTAGCCACCTGCTTTGTGCCAGGCACTGTGCTAAGTGCTGGAGATACAGAGAAAGGCAAAGGACAGGCCCTGCCCTCATGCAGCTTCCAGTCTAACAGAGGGGAAACATACAAAAAACTAAGTACAAATAAGATAGAGACAGGATAAATAGGAGAGGATGGATGGAGGGAAGGTTCTGGCACTGAGGCTGCAGGAGGCGAGAAGAAGAGGAGAAAGGGCCTGGCATGGGGACCACCAATGAAAATGTTTGCCGTGTCCTGAGTGAGGGGCAGCCACCCACAGACTGTGAGTTTGAGTCCCAGGTCCTCCCCTTAGGACCTGTGTGATCGGTCTCTCCAGCCCTCAGCTGCCTCATCTGTAAAAATGAGGCTGGCCCAGATGGCCCGGAAAGTCCTTGACGGCTCTCGATTTCTGATTCCTTGAGCTCACCTTGTGTGTCCTTGGACAAGACTTCCTCCATCTGGGCCTCAGTTTCTCCCCACAGTTCAATGAAGGATGACAGTTAAAGTCCCCACCAACTCTGGGGCTCGTGAAATGCTGCCTCTTGCAAGTACTTTGTGTAGCCTGTCAATAGCGAGTCCCTCCCCCAGATGGAGAGCTGACTTTGCTGGCTCTAGGGGATGGGCTGAACCCAGTACCCCCACTCAGCAGAATGAACCAGATGGGACCCATTAAATCATCAAGGCGACAGGCGCCATTCTGTACAGCTCAGGTTGGGAATGATGATGAATGAAAGTGTTCTGCATCCAGATGTCACTGAAGAAAGGATGAATGCCCACTTTCCATCAGAGTCACCATTCACAGGAAAATCAGATTTTTCCATGACTAATGATTCCCAGCAACCACATAGCTGCAAGAATGATGCATAGATTGCCTCTTTGCAAAAAAAAAAAAGTCCCCCCAAACTTCCATGGGAAACTTTTTATCCAGAGCTCTTCTCTCTTGATTTTCAATGACTTGAGCAGGGGAAACTTTCATCTGCTAGTATAGAGAGTGAAGGAACACTCCTTGAGCATTTGGGGAAGGGAGATGGTCTAGAATAATGGGCTTAGAATCGGGCAGATTTGGGTCGAATCTCATCTCCGACACTTGGTAGCTAACTAAGTCACCTGCCTCAGTTTCCTTCTCTGTAAAATGAAAAGGGTTAGACTTGATGATCAACCTCTAAGGCCCCATGTATGAAAGGCCCAATGGATGGGATTCTGGCCCCAGATTTGGGAGAGACTAAACACCCTTGTTGCTAATTGTGTGTCACTGGATAAGCCACTTGTGTGTCCCTCAGGACAACTCTCAGACTTAATCTGCTACGTCAGAGTTGGGCTGTTCCTCCGTCATTGTGCATTTTCTGCCTTTAGAAAGGTTCTTTTTTTCTTCTTTATCTGGCCTGGTTAATAAACTAAAAAGATGGTTTGGAGGATTTACAAGAAGAGTTGGACAAGAGGCTGGCACAAGTTGGGCCAGCAAGAAAGGGATGCCATTTGTTTCATCACCATTCATGCCCAAGGACCCTTGAAATGAGCAGTGACAGTCTTGGGAGCAATAACAAAAGGGATGGATTTGCCAATTACTAGCCATGTAGTAATGACTCTGGGCCTTGGTTTTTCCCTCTGTAAAAAATATAATCCTGAAGGTCCTTTCCAGATCTCACTCTTATTACCCTAAATCATCTCATCCACTTGTTAATCACCTCTGAGAGTCTGACCTTGAAGGTCCTTTCCAGATCTAACTCTATTACCCTAAGGCATCTCATCCACCTGCTAGACAATGCTGTTTGCCTCAGTTTCCTCCTCTGTAAAGTAAGAGAGATTAGACTGGATGGTCTCTAAGGGCTTTCCTAGCTCTAAATCCTAAAATCCTAATAATAAAGGAGCAGCTGGGTGGCTCAATGGATAGAGCATTGAGTCTAGAATCAGGAAGACCCAAGTTAACAGCCAGACTCAGAGGTTCCCTTGTGTGTTTCCTCTGTTTCCTCCACTGTAAAACAGATGTAATAAGAGCACCTACCTCTCTGTGTTGTTGTGAAGATCAAAAGAGGTAATATTTGTAAAGCACTTAGCACAGTGCTTGTTATAAAGCAGGCACTATATAAATGCTAACTATTATTATGATTATTATTAACATTAGTGTTAGTAGCAATATATTACTAATAATAGTATTATTACTAATAATAACTACTATGAAGAATAGCCAACATTTCTGGGTTGTTCAAGAGTTTGCAAATTGCTTAATGTCAGTGTTCTTCCTCTCTCCCCTCCCCCAACACAGCCTGGTGAGATAAGTCCTTTAGTTTTATTGTACCCATTTTACAGATGAAGGAAGCGAGGCTCACAGAAATACAGTGACTTTGCGGTCACCTTGCTAGGCAAGATCAGAGGGAAATTTCAAAACCACATCTCCATCAACTCTAGCTCTGGCGCTTTCTCTGCCACCCCAGCTGCTCTTATTATTGAGACAAGCCACAACCCAAACGTTGCAGCGAGATTTATTCCCCTTCCGTTCCGCTGACTCTCTTAGTAGTCAGCCCTATTATCCTGAGTTAATGGATGACTTAAAACCATTGATAAATGCAGGCAGGAAATACTAAAATTTCCAACTGTGTGTGGTTCCTGAGTCTCCAATCTGCTGCAAATCCACAGGCTGGACCTGGGCTTTCCTACCCACCGTCCAGAGATGGCCCAGACCCTGAATGGCTCTAGAGGGTGCTTGGACAGGCTGGCTCACTCTTCAGCACGACCCAATAACAAGTTCATTTTCAAAGGTCACTGAAGGAAGCCAGGAAGGGCAGGCTGAAGAAAGAGAAGAGAGGAGCTGGAGGGGAGAAGAAGGAAGGGAGAAGGAAGAGAGGGAGACAGAATGGTACCTTGGATAGAGCCCTCCATTTGGCACCATGGTTTCCGTGTTCTGATCCTGCTTCTGATCATAGAAACTTGGGCAAATCAACTGCCTCAGTTTCCTCATCTGTAAATTGAAGGATTTTGACTAGATGGCATCTGAGAACACTCCCAACACCCAATCCCTGACCTTGTGGAGGAGAGGAATCCCAGAGAGGACCTGAGTTTGAATTCCATTCTTCCCACTATACCTGTGTGACCTTCCCTCTCCTGGGCCTCAGCATCCCCTTCTGTCAAATCACAGAAAATTGCACTTTATCCTATAAAGATCAGGTTTCAGAAGGCCCAAAGCCATACTTGTTTAGTTTTACACAGATCCGTCAAAAGGATTGGGAGGAGAGTAGGATTCCCTTAGAGCACAACTGGCCATATTCATGGTAACAGGAACTAAACTGGGGGACCACAGATTAATTTGGAAGCTACAAATAGAGGAAACTATGGTCCTTAACAGTTTGTGTATGACGTAGACCCCTGTGACATTCCGGGAAAATCTAGAAACTTCTGCTCAGAATCATGATTTTCAGTAATTGAAGGTCATGTTAAATTTAAGTAAGAAACTTGGAAAAATAAAGATGTAATTTTTCTTCACATCCTAGTTCATGGACTGCCAGGATCTATTGCCTCAGTAGAAAGAATGCTAGACATTACAGTCAGGAAAGAAACTCCCCCTTATTTAAATCCTGCCTCAGGAACTTATGAGCCACATGATCCTGGGCCTGGCCCTTCATACCTCTGTGCCTCAGTTTTCTCATATGTAAAATAAGAAGGACTCGATGGCCCCTAAGAAACCTTCCATCAAAATCTGTGATTCTGTAGCTCATTTCCTCCTCCACAGTGGGCATGAATGGCTAGATTAGCAGACTATTCCAGTTCTTTTTTTCCCCTCATTTAATAGTATTTTTTCCAGTTATACATAAAGTTTTCTACATTCACTTTCATTCCAGATCTAAGAAAGAAATAAGAAGTATGTTTTGAAGCTAATGCATCTACTTGGACTGCTAAGAAGTAGTCCTTCTGGGACTTCTGGGAGTTCCTTTAAAATGTCTTCTATTGCTTGCCATCTAGGGGAGGGAATGGGGGGAAGGAGGGGAAAATCTGAAACACAAGGCTGTGCAAGGGTCAAGGATGAAAAATTATCCCTCCATATGTTTTGAAAATAAAAAGCTTTTAAAAAAAATAATCAAAAGTCTTCTGTCCAAGATTGCATAATCAGACAATCAGAGGGGCTGATAGTCTGATATTGCATGTATAATAATGGTAACTTCCACCAGCTTAGGCAATGCCCTCCTCCCAGTATTTCCTGGGTACCCAGGGACAGGGTTCCATTGCCTCCTCAGGCTGACCAGGGAGATCTGGATGAGAGCAGAGTCTCACACTTGTGTAGCTGACTTTGGGTGGCAGTGTTATCTTCCCAACAACCCTGTGAAGTGACAAGAGGAGGGAGGAATCATCTCCGTTTGGCAAATGGAGAAATCAAGGCTGAGAAAGAAGTTGACACTTTGCCCCAGACCCACAGCTACCAAGTGTTGGAGGTTTGAACCGATGTTTGGAAGTAACTTAGAGGCCACAGGTCCAACCCCCTCATCTGATGGATGAGAAGATGATGGAGATCAGTTGGCTTACCTGAGTCACGTAGATCACAAGAGGCAAGAGGTGAAATTTGAACCCAAATCTTGTAGGCTGCCAGTTCAGCACTCTCCCCTTGGACAGCACCTCCATTTATTCCTTCCTCACTCTCAGAAGTGTAGAGATGAAGTTCCCAAGCAAATACCCCATTTTCTCTTTGGGGTAGTCCCTCTGCTGTGTGCCATCAAAGCAGACAGAACTCAGGCACTTACTTCAGGACAATAAGGGATTAGAGGTCCTCGTGTAATAATATCAACTGATTTTTTTTTTAAGTACAAAGAGTCAGCATGGTAGGATGGGCAAAGAGCTGGTTCTGGAATCCAGAAGATCTGGATTCTGATGCTTACTATCAAACAAGTATTAAGTACCTACCATATATCTAAGGGCACTGTTCTAGGCACAGGGGATGCAAATGCAAAAGTGAAGCAATCTGCTCCCCATAATGTGCATTATGATGGGGGGGGGGGAACCAGCCAGCCCAGCTTCCCTAAACCTTGTAAGATGAGAATGATAATAATAGCTCATAAGGATTCTATGAAACTCAAGTGAGATCATCCTTTGTAAAGCATTTTGCACAACAGAGAGAGCTGCTATAAATATTTTAGAACATATAGGTTGGCAGGAGAAATATCAACAATCTCATATGTGCAGATGATAATACGCTGGATGCAGAAAATGAAGAAGAATCACGAAGCCTCTTGATGAGGGTGAAAGAGGAAAGGGTCAAAGCTGGCTGGAAATTTCACATCAAAAAAAAACTAAAATCTTGGCAACTTCTGAGAAACAGAGAGGAAACGGAAGCAGCATCAGATTATGTACTCTTGGACGGACAGCAACTGCAGCCTTGATATTAAAACACTTGCTCCCAGAAGGAGAGCGACGGCAAATCTGAGCAGCATACTAAGAAGCAAAGACAGCCCCTTGCTGATGAAGTTCCATATAGTCCATATGGGTTTTCCAGTAGCAATGTACGGCTGTGAGAGTTGGACCCAATGGAAAAGTGAACGAGCAGAATCTATGCTTTCAAATTGTGGTGCTGGAGAAGACTTTTGAGAGTCCCTTGGACAGCAGAGAGGTCACATCAATTAATTGTTAAATTAATTCAGGTCATTCGCCGGAAGGTCAAAAATTGAAGCTGAAACTTAAACCCTTTGGCCACATAAGGAGAAGACAGACTCATCGGAAAAGCCCCTGATGCTGGGAAAAAATTGAAGGCAGAAGGAAGAAGAGATGGCAGAGATGGATGGATAGTATCATGGAAGCAAAGAGCATGAGCTTGGACGGACTATGAGCGATGGTAGAAGATAGAAGGATCTGGCTTGCTGTGGTCCGTGAAGTCATGGAGAGTTGGACATGACTGAACAACCAAAAAAGCAATATCTAAATTTCAGTAATCAACATTTTCATTATAATTAAAAATAAAAACTGGGTTCTAGTCTCAGCTCTGTAGGGCCCTAGATTCCTCATCTCTAAAATGGGGGTGGAAATGCCTGTCCTTTCTCCCTCCTGAGAGAAACAAATGAGATCAAGATGAGCATATCAAAGGACCCAACGTTGTACATTTCTGTATTCTCCAAGGATTCCCTCACATGTGCTGGTGTCCAATAAATGGACCAAATGACCCAAATCTTCTGAGGGCAGCCAGAGAGAGAAAGACAGAGACAGAGAGACAGATACAGAGACAGAGACAGAGAGAGACAGACAAACACAGAGACAGAGAGACAGAGAAACACAGACAGAGGGAGAGGAGAAAAGCCCAAAGAGCAGCCAGAAGATCAGACCCTAGTGTGGCGGGGGCAGCTACTTCCGTCCCAGCAAAGGTACAGCACTTCTCATGCAAACTCTGGCTTCTTTTCCCACGAGTTCTGCATGTCCTTTTCTCCTGGACTTGGAGCAATTGGGTTGGCTTTGCTCCTAGAAGTCTGGGCAGAGGGACAGCATGGAGTGGGACTAAAAGCCTCCCCCAAGGTTGGAGCAAGGGGAAGAAAGGGGTGGCCCGGAGAGGGTCCGGCAGCTGCAGAAGCCACAGCCATGGATAACTGGGCTGTAGCTGAGGGCTCCCGGCTCTGTCCCCTTGAGCCCCCATTTGGCTCCTTCAGCCAGTGAGTGAGTTTGTGTTTTTGCCAATGGGTGCTTCTAGGCAATAAGAGGCCAGTGGCTGGTACCCTTCACCACCCCCTCCAGGGCAGACTTCTATACTACTGAACAACTAAAAGGGAGCCCTGTTCCTCTGAGGAGATTTGGCCCTCCCGGCGCCTTGTCAACAAAATAAGCGGGCCTGATGGAGCAGGGGATGGAGAGAATAAACTTTGTTCTTGGATGTTCTTTGAGAAATTAGGCTTCTTTGTTCACTTCCCCTCAGAGCCACAACTAAACACTTGGGCTTCTGGGGCAGATTTGTAGGGCAGGGATATATAAGGGCACCAACCTGGCATGGTTGGGTGCCAGGAAAGGCCATCCCAGGAGAGATGGCATTGGCTCCTTGAGGCTCTGGAGAGGAGGAAGAAGGGAGTGAGAATGGGGGGAGACCTGGGCCAGGGAGAGGAGTGCCAGGTTTGGGAGTGATGCAACATTGGATGCAGCTGGAAGAGGCCCACAAGGCAGGGATGAGAAGCCCCAAGGAAGAAAAGTTAGGAGATCTTAGGCCAGAAGAACCTTCAGAGGCAGTGGGTCCAACCTCCCTCAGCTGACAGATAAGGAAATTGAGGTCCAGAAAGGGGCAGTGAGTCGGTCATTATTTGGTAGCAAACCACAAAACGCAGCACCTCTGTAGAGCCCCAAGCCTGGGATGCTCTGCCTCCTGACCTCCCCGGCTTTGAGCCTCCGATCTCACCTTCCTCAGGAGGCCTTTCCTAGCCTCCCTCACCTTTAGTGCCTTCTCTCTGAGGTTCCCTCTATACTGTCTATCTCTAATATGTACATGGGTATCTGCATATTGTCCCAAACTCCATGAACCTTAATAAATACTTGTTGATTCACTGTCAGAGGAGGAAGAGTGTCCTCTAGATACTGAGACCCCAGGGCAAAGCCCCAGTGACTCTGCCCTAGTTCTGACTCTATCACTTATATTGCTCCATATAAGACAGTGATTTTGAGTGAAGATATTCATGAATTGGATTGTTCTCAAAAGGCCAATATATAAATTGTAAGGTGGGTGATGGAAGGAGAGGTGGACTGAGAAATTCTCACGCCTTATAAATTCTTCTCAAGCTCACAGAAATTATAGCGGCTTTGGAAAAGTTAGAGATTAAATATCAGAATATCACATTCTATTTAATTTGAGAGTAACTCATCAATATCATTATCATTATCCCCCATCACAAATAAATAAAATAATTTATTATACTTTTAGAGAGGGAGAAAAAATAAATGTTTGTCAATTGAAAAATTTTTTAAATAATATTTAAAATAAAGTTACTTAGCTGTTTACTAAGAGACAACTTTTCTAGAAAGAATAGCAGACTAAAGCTGAAGGATCTCAGATGAAGGCCCAGTTTAACCACTTTCTTAGTTGTGTAATGTTGGTCAATAAACATTTTTTTATAATTTCTTTTTTTATTAAAGCTTTTTATTTTCAAAACATTTATGGATAATTTCAGGAAACACTTCTTAAGCACCTACTTTGTGTCACTTAATAAGGGCTAGAGACACAAATAGGAAAAAAGAAAACAGTTCCTGCCTCAAATGATTGAGAAAGCCATTTAAGCTCTCTGAGGGGCAACTTCATCTGTGAAAGGAAATAGGGCTGATGATACTGGCATTAACTTATGTCAGAGAGTTGCCATGAGGGTATACTAATAATAATAATAATAATAATATAAACCATTATGTGGAAAGAGGAAGAAATAGAACTCTTCCCAGCATTGTCAGTTACTGGAGTTGACCCAAAGATGCTTTCATTGTGTCTACAGAACATGAGCAAGTCTCCATTGTGATTGAGCCAATTTAGTTAAATCTGACTCTTCACGATTCCTTTGGGGGTTTTCTTGGCCAAGATACCAGAGTGGTTTACCATTTCCTTCTCCGGTTCATTTTACATATGAGGAAACTGAGGCAAACAGGATGAAGAGTCTTGCCCAGGGTCACCCTGCTAGTAAGAATCTGAGGCTGGATTTGAATTCAGGTCCTCCTGACTCTAGGCCCAGCATACTATCCACTGTACCACCTATCTGCCCATTTCTTTCATCCAATTACAAACATCAGTCACCTTGTCCACCTGTGAAAGAAGCCACTAAGAAGAACATAATTGTGACTCAGCCCGAGATTGTTTCTAATAGTGCTCCAAAGAGGAGAAAAAGGAAATGATAATAATAACCAGGACTTCTGTCTTGATCTAAAGTTTGCTAAGCATTTAAACACATCTCATTTGATAATAACAGCAACCCTGTGAGTAAGGGACTATATTATTATTCCCATTTTATAGATAGAGACACCGAGATGAAGTGCTTGGTCCAGGTCCCATTAGCCTGAGGATTCCGGCTTGAGAACCAGTATTCTTTACACTGTACCAAGCCGAAGGCTACCTGCCTGACATTATGAATGATGGGATGGATGGATTTCCCCCGTCCTGTAGTCTTGATGTTTTTATTTTCACATGTGTAGCCCATCTGATCCTAGCTATGTAAGTGCTGTGTATCTCTCCCACGTCCCCGTGTTCTTCCTGATGTAAATAAGTTGTCTTCTTATTTCTTTTTAAAGAGCTTTCTAACTAAGATGAGCTCAAGAAATGTGAGCTGTTCTCATTATTGCTTTGGGAAGGTCACCTTAGTAATGACTTCTGTTGGTCCCACTTATCGAGCACTTTAAAGTTCACAGTGATTCAAGCTAGATGTGTCTCATTTCCTGGAAAACTTGGGCCATCTGCAAATTCTTTGCATGTCCTTGCTGTGGTCCGTGGGACCAGGCCCGGGGCAGCCTCCCTTTTATCATCCCTGGTGTATATGGAAATGTTGTGTTCACAAGTAGGATGGGAATAGAGGCTGAGTCTCTACTTGGCATAAGACCACCAGGGAGGAAACTCCCTCTTCCTACACAGTCTGGCACCTTCTCTGAGAAACTGCCCAGAGTCCCACAGCCTGTAGGTGTGGAAGGCAAGCTTGCCCCCAGCTCTTCCTGGCCTGGAACATGGCTTTATGTATCTGTATCCACTATCTCATTCATTTTTTTAAGTATAAAAAAAATTCCAACTAGCCCAAGTGTCCTAAAATGTGATCTATTATTTTCTAAATTAATCATATTTGCATCCTTCTAATAGGATGCGGAGTGTCTGTTTTATTTCAGAAAATAACACTGGTAAGTCAAATCTGGCCACCAGGACTGACGTTATTGAGTGAGGGCATTGTTGGTGTAATAGGAAGAACATAGAATTAGGAGCCAGCTCTATCCCTCTATCTGAGGAGCCTTGGGAAAAAAAATGAGTCGCCTCTGAGCCTCAGTTTACCTTGTCTGTAAAATGCAAGTTAGCCTATTTGCCCCTGGCCTGCCTCACAGAGTCATCATGTTGCTCTAGCTCAGGGTTCTTGATATGGGGTCCATGAACTTGGATGATATTAGATTGATAATATTAGTTATATTAGATATATTGGATGATGTTAGATGACATTAGATTGTAAGCTCCTTGAGTGCAGTGTTGAGAACAGTTTCTGGCACCTAGTAGGTCCTTAATAAATGTTTATTGATTAATTGGATGGGGGAGGGGAGGTAGAGGTGGGAATCATCTTTGTTTTGTTTCCTTTGAAACCCTGGGTATTGTATTTGCTACTGTTGTCAAAACAGTTCATGAGACAGAACAGTTTAAGAGAAGCCCTGTTATGGCCAAAGGGCGTTGGCAGTCTTCAAACCCTAAATTAATAATAACCAACATTCTTCAGGAGGAAACAGACTCATTAGTGCCTTGTTCCTGGTCATCCCTAACTCCTGACAGCTCTCTGAAGGAGGATTCGAATCGGGGGCCCAGCCCTCTCTACCCACTGCCCCTCCTTGCCCTAATGAATGCATGTGGCTGATTATTGCTGTCACTTCTTCCTGTGTAAGATCAGAGAGCTAGAACTGGAAGGAACTTGGTAGAGACCAGTGCCCTCCTTTAAGGGACATTTATGTGGCTTACCCACAGTCACATCAGTAGCAGACATCATTGATTGAGCTCAGTGATGTCCTTGAAGTAATAATAATAATATCTAGAATTTAGATGACACTTTAAGGTTTAAAAACCAGTTTCTCAGGGGCAGCTGGGTGGCAGAGTGGACAGAGCACCAGCTCTGGCGTCAGGAGGATCTGTATTCAAATCTTGCCTCAGATATTTGGTTCTCACCAGTTGGCAAGTCCCTTAACCCCAATTGCCTTGCAACAACAGAACAAAAAAAAATTCCACTAAAAACCACTTTCTCACAGCAGACCTGGACAGCAGTGGGTCCTATTATTATAGTCCTTTTGCAGGTGAAGAAGCTGCTGCAAGGGGTTAAGTGACTTGCTAATATCACACAGATAATGTCTGAGGTGAGATTTGAATCCAGAGCTTCTAGATTCCAGGTGCTGGGACCGATCCACTGCACCCCCTCCTTGCTTTCAAAGGAGCCCATCTATTCCCAGGTCCTGAAGCTTCTTGACTTCTAAAGTTGCTTTTGTATCATTTTCCAATTTTTTCCAAATCTCCAAGACCCCTTTGGACTTTTCTTGGCAAAGATGCTAGAGTGGTTTACGATTCCCTTCTCCGGACTTAAATTGCTATTCTCCATCCGCAGACCCCATTTAGGGTCCCCATGTGGTCAATAGCAATCTCCCTATTAGGAGGAACAGAAGTTTCACAGGTAGTGAGTTCCTCTTCTCTGGAAATAATCAAGCAGAGACTGGCTGCCCATTTGTGAAAAATGTCACAGGGAAGATTTTTGCTTTCGGGAAGCCTCGATAGCTTCCAGGGCCTGTAGTTTCAGAGACTTCCAAGATCCGAGACCCCGTGATTCTGCTCATCTCAAATGACCATAGCGCAGACAGTGAGGGAGCCATCTCAACAAGTCCCATTTTCAGGGATTGAATAGCATCCCCTTTCCACGCAGACACCAAAAAATGAGCAGCATCAAATTGCATCAAATCCTATTAACTGTATCTCTGTTGCCTCCTGGGTCTAGAATATGGCCCAATTTGCAGTTCCCCCTTAAAACTGAGTAATTGAATCATTTCTATTAGCCCTGATTCAGTCTTCTCGGATGATCATTTCTGGAGACAATGGTAAGTCGCTGACTTATTGCTGAGTTACGGTTATTTTCCTCTCCCCCTTTATATGTATATATGTGTGTGTGTGTGAGTGTGAATGTGTGTATTTGTTTATGTGTGTGTGTGTGTGTGTAATTCAGACCTATAATTTCCCCTGTGTAGGGAACTTCCAGTAATAAAACTCTTTCGTGCTGCTCGACGCCTTCCCAGCATTTTAAAGTCTTAAGAGTGCTCACTCAGAAATTGTGATTTGCTCAGGGCCAATAGGAGTCAGAAGCAAGATTAGAACTCAGGTCATCTTGATTTCAATTAAGCTCTCTGCTTATGCAGAGAACTTAATACCTCTCCTAGTCACTGACAGTGTCAAATAAAGTGATTTTCAAAATAACTGTCCTGCTGGATAATTATTGCTATCAATCTTGACCCAAGAGAACAGAAAGAAATGTACTTCTCATTTTTCACTGGGTTAAAAGGTGGGGAAGGGGCATATCTGGAAATAACTCTGATATAAAAACAAAAAGCATTAATAAAGCAAACTAAAACCAGTTCTGAGTCATTTTCAGGGAAGGAGCATAAATAAGTTCACCTTCTTTGTCTTTAATGAACTTTAAAGATTTGAAGGCTGATACAATAGTCCTGGAGGGCTTGTTTTTTAAATTTTATTTAAAACTTAAGAGAAAATAAGAAAAAGCAAAATAGAAAAAGATGAAAAAAAGGAAAAACAAACAAACAAAACATTGTCATGTGCCTAGCGAAATATTAGGAAGGATTCAAAATATGTAACAATAAATTTCCATTTCAAGAAAACATATCTAATAATATAAGACATTATATTCATAGAATCCATCTTTTCTTTGCTCTCTTGTAGGTTATTCTTGGGTTCACTGCTGTGTACGTTTTACTTTATTCTTTGTTTCCCCTTTCATCCCCTTCACCACCCCCAAATAAGCTATAGTTAACCATGGATATATTTGTATATATATATATGTGTGTGTGTGTGTGTGTGTGTGTGTGTGTGTGTGTGTGTGTGTTTGTGTGTGTGTGTATATGTACATAGATATATGTGTAAGTGCTTATATATATACATATAGATATAGATATAGACACACACACATATTTATATATATACATACATACACCTATACCTGAAGGCCTTATAATGCCTCAAATCCCTACCAGCTGCTCTCCATTTCCAACAATGATATCCAAGGGGAAATAAGCAACATGAAAGATTTAGCCCAACTACATGAGAAAACCTTCCTGAGGTTGGTCACGATGGATTACCTAGAGAAGTCAAATGATTTCATCTTTCCGAGATTCTTTTGGGGGGCAGGAGGGAGGATTTTGTCTAAAGGCAGGGGAATGGATTCAGTGAGAGCCACTTAAAAAGCAAGGATTCTGGTATCTGTGTTGGACCATCCTGGCCTCCAGCCCCTCATCTGGCCCAAATTTCTCTCCTGTGGTTATGATCTCATCAGAATTCAAACCTCAAACAGTTGTTGATTGTGTTTACAAGCTCAGAGGCAGAGATGTTTTTCAAATGGCATTCAGGTCTCTGGTCCCTTCTTGGGTGTGTTCCTGGGTTTGTGGGATGCTTCCCTTTTTGGAGAGAGGGGCAGGAGAGAGATGGATGGGAAGCTTCACGATTATTAAGTCAGAGAGCTTCTGCAACTACCCTGGGCCACTCCTTCCTTCTGTTATTCTTTCCTGCCTTGATTTCCATGATCCCAGACTTTCTCAGACTTTGGATCATTCATTTTGTGTCACCTTCATGGACTTTGTTCAAGGCTTTCCTTTTGGTCCTCATCATCACTCTGCAGTTCCATAGTTTTAATTTTAAGGAAACTGTAACTTTTCTATACACCTTTACTCAGTAGCTTTTATGTCTACTAGAATAAAAGCTTCTTGAGGATAAGGAGTATGTCTTACTTATCTGTGCATTGCTCTCCCTGTGTGAACATTGTAGAAACCCAATGAATTTATTTCAAAGGGAGAAAGGAAATACATATTTATGAATGTTTAGGCCATGTTCTAGACACAGTGCTTTACAAATATATCTTCAGGTCACATTTTCTTTCTAAGAATTTTTTAAGCACAGCTTTATTATTCAATGCTCATCTTTTTCCTCTATGGGTAAGCTCAGATGTGCATCCTGGGCTATATCCTGAGCTCCATTGCTCTTTAGAATACATTATTCCATTCCGTTATTTGAATTTTGTTGTTGTTTGGTCATTTTTCAGTCATGTCCAACTCTTTATGACCTCTTTGAGGGTTTTCTTGGCAGAGACATTGGGAGGGGAATTGCCATTTCCTTCTCCAGCTCATTTTACAGATGAGTAAATTGAAGCAAACACGGTTAAGTGATTTGCTCAGCATCACACAGCTATCAACTGTCAGAGGTCATATCTGACTCCAGGCCTGATGCTCTGTCCACTGTCGTACCAAACTGCCATCATTTTAATTTCCTTTCCATTATATTTTAATATATACCTCCTTATCACTTGCAGGACTTGTTTCTAAATTGAATTGTTAAATTGAACAATTACGTGCTTTGGGGGTTTGCAGCATTGGGTTTTTTTTATGGAGGTGATTCATGTATTCTTTCAATTGTTATTTCATTTTCTGTGTTCAGAAATCCTGGGCAGTTATCTTGTATTATTTATTGTATTACTGCACATTCTCCCTCGTGCATACACCTTGTTCTGTCATGTTGTACCGCTCCAGTTCCTCTGTTGCTCAGTTCTATGACCCAGCACAACAGTTCAGAGAACTGCCATGCTGGGGATAGGGGGTGATTTCTATAGTTTGGGACCTAGGGAGGCAGGGCGTAGGAAGATCTGAATTGTCTTCATGATACCAGTTGTTTGTTAAAGCCCAAACAGATTTCTGAAACATGGAGCTGGAATTTCTACATCTTTGAAGAGAGAGAAAGGAAGAGTCTTTGGATCAGCTACTACAGGGATGGGGGAAGAGAAAAGGATGCTGAATGAACTCAGTGTAAATGTCACTTCATTCAAAAAATATTCTCTTGGGATCCTACTGTCCTAGATCATGGTGACCACTGAAATTGCTTTATCTTTGACATATGATTTTTGTTTTGAAGAGGTTTGAGATATTAGGAGCATCAGAGAAAATGCCTAGTCCTCCTTTTTGTTGATCATATGACTCAAAAGTTTACAAGTATACTCTTGTTTGATCATAACAACTCTGGGAGATAAGTGCTATGATTATCCCCATTTTACAATTAAGGAGACCTAAGACAGTGTAAATAATTTCTCCAGGATCACATAGGTAGGAGGGTATAAAAGCTGGATTTGAATTCTGGTCTTCAGGTGCTCTTTTTACTGCACCATCAATATAAAAAGCCTTACCTGGCAGAGATGAATGGATGCATGAAAGGAGGGATAGAAGGATGGATGGATGAATGAATTCATGGATGGATGGATAGTTAGATGATAGAAAAGTGGATAGATGGATGAAGAGAAGAATAGATGGAGGGAAAGAAAGAGGGATGGATGAATGAATACATAGACATAAGGAAGGATGGATAGATGGATGGATAGATAGAAGAATAAGTGTATGAATGGAAGAATATATGGCTAAGTGAATCAATTCACTCATTAGCTTGCTTTGTCATAAATATTTATGTAGTAGCTCCCTATGATCTCTGGGATCAAATGTAAACCTCTCTGGTATTTGAAGCCCTTCACATTCTGACTCCAACCTGCTTTTCTACCTTCTTATACACTCTTTTTTTCTGACCAAATTGACCTTCTTATGCTTCCTTCTACACAACACTCCATCCCTCCCTGCCATATTTTAATTTCTTTTTTATTATATTTGAGTATATATCTCCTCAACTGGTTTCTAAGTTGAATTATTAAACTTAACAACTACAACAAACGGAGGGGATCAGGCTATCCACCATGCCTGGAATATCATACTCCCCTTCATTTCTTTGAGTCTCTGGTTTCTGACAGTGCTTAAGTAGCTTGTGTCAGGTCCTCCATGCAGCCTTTATTGGCCCTTCCTGGCTGCTGGTACCGCCCCCTCCCAAAATCACTTTGTGGTTGTATTTCACCCCATAGAATGTAAGCCCACTGAAGGCAGGAACTGCTTCATGTTTTGTCTTGGTATCCCCAGTATCCAGCACAGTAATCAGCACATCTATTTGTTATTTAGGACTGGACCTCTGAATTCTGTGTCATAGGGAACTCCTCAATGAGCAAACTCCCTCTAATATCAATCAGTAAACATTTATTAAGTGCCTGCTGTGTGCCTGGCCCTATACTCAGTGCAGGGAACACAGATGCAAAAATAGAAAGAGTTCTTGCTCTCCAGACTTTGATGGGGACAGACAATACACAAAAGGAGACAGGAAAGAGAAATGAGGATGAGAGGAAATGAGAGAAGGTATGTCTGAGAAATCCCAAAGCTTTCCCAATTATGAGTTTCCTGGAACTTGGTTGGAGAGGGGGTGGGACGGGAACAATCTGTGATTGATGGGCTTAGAATAGGGCTTCTTAACCTTTTTTTGTATCGCAGACCCCTTTGGCGTCCAACAAGGTCTGTATACACTTTCTCAGAAAAAAAGTCTTTAAAAATAAAATATATAGGATTACAAAGGTAGACGATTAGATACAATTAGAAAAAAAATTAAAACAAGATTGAGGACCCCAGGTTAAGAGCCCCATCTTAGAAAGCTGCCTAGCCCAAAGCTTCTTAAATTGTGGGTCACAATCCCATCTGGAGTCACATAACTTGATGTGGAAATTGCAAAATTATGGTTTATTATCAGTTAACGATTGGTATACCTACTTTATATTTCTAGGACCTCTTAAAATTTCTCAGGCAAGAAGGGGATGTGAATGGAAAAAGGTTGAGTCCTGGGCTCAGAGCCCAGTGTCTGTCCACTCACCTTGTATGTAATCAGTCGGAAAGGTGACAAGGCAGACAGACACTGAGTCAGCCTCCGATCTTGCTGCAGGAACCCCTGGGCCTCAGTTTCCCTTCTTTTGACCCACTGCGACCACTCAGAATTCACCCCTTCTTCTAAGAGACTTCCAGCCTGACCGGCTGTTGATGTTCATTCTCTTTCAAACAGGGTCTATTTTTATCAAAAACCTGCAGAACAAGCTTTTTTCCTACAAAAAGGCGCCTGTGGGGTTCTGCACGTCCCAGCATGCCCAGATGTCAAGTTAGTCGGCTGCGGCAGCGGCCTGGGTCACTCCAAGACAATCTTTGTTTTTCCTCTTTCCGGGTCAGAAGCATGTGAAGGGAGACGGGTCAAGGTGATGGTTCTGTGCAGTCTTGGGCCTCCTCAGCCTGGGAGAGAGTGAAAGGAAGGAAGCATCCGATCTTGATAAGGCTGAGGGAATGATTTCCCTCAGGCTCCCCCGGGGTCTCCCTGCCATCATCCTCCCATGGAGTTAATGGACTAGACATCTGGTTTTAATGTTATGAAAGGGACAGCGCCGGTCACATCCCTCCATGGCCTTCCTCTGCTGATTTAACTTGAGAAACCATTCTGGAAATATAAAATCCAAGGAGTCTTCCCAAAGCAATCTTCATCTGTGGCTAAAGCCCAAAGTGAGCTAAATCGGGTGCTTTGAGATCCCAAACTGCAAAGGATGGGGCGTCATCAGACCCTTGTACAGCTGGAGCAGGGATAGATCTCCATCTGATTTTTTTTGTGGGTGTGCTTTATTATTTTACTGGGGCCTTTTATTCTTTCAAAGTCACGTCCACTCCCTGGGAACCCACTCTTGTAATTAAAAGAAGGAAACAACTTGACCTTGAAGAAGAAAGGAGAAAATGTACTTTTGTCCTTTGTTTGCAGAGGTGGGGAACTGGGAATGTGGAACATTTAATATTCTGCTAGTCTTGGTTGATGTCAGTTAGTTATGCTGAGTTTATTTTCTTACCCTCTATTTTATTCTTTGTTACAAGGACTGAGTCACTGGGTTGAGGAGGGAGTTTGTGGGAGGGATATATTTTAAAATGAGGATGACGTTAAAAACAAAAGATAAAGCTAAAAACATTTATAAAAACAAAGAAAAACAGTTATGCAAAAGACATCACTAAAATGGCCATTCCTCACAGTGCATGCAGCATTCTGCACCTGTAGGCTCCCACTTTTTTATTGAAAGGAAGGGTGTATATTTTGTCATCTGAGACTAAGGTTCATTGTAAACTTTGGAGGAATCCTAATGTGTTGGAATATTGAAAATATTATTTTATGATTTCCAGAAGCAGAAATGAAGAGGATAGCTTGTAGTTTTCTGTCTCTGTTTTCTCTTTTTTTCACTTGGTTGACAAATGCTTTCGTGGAGATGTTCTTATCCAGGCAGATTGATCAGGAGGCCTTAGGGTTGGAATCCCACCTCCAACATTTGCTAGCTAGGTGACTTGTGAACTTATATAACTTATCAAAATCTTTAAAGAGTGAGATCAACATAAAAAAGAAAAAAGAGCCCACATGTGCAAAAATATTTGTAGCACACCTTTTTTGTAGTGTCAAGGAACTGAAACAGTTGGGCAACGGCTGAATAAGTTATAACGTGATTGTAATGAAATAGTAAGAAACACTCAGCAGGCTGATTTAGGAAAACTTGGAAAGAGTTACATGAACTGAAGCTGAGTGAAGTGAGTGGAACCAGGAGAACATTGTCCACGGCAACAACAAGACTATACGATGATCAGTTCTGATGGACGTGGCTCTCTTCAACAATAAGTTGATTCAGGGCAATCCCAATAGACTTGTGATGGAGAGAGCCATCTGCATTCAGAGAAAGAACTGTGGGAATTGAGTGTGGATCACATCATAGTATTTTCAATTTTGTTGTTTGCTTGTTATTTTTTTTCTCTTTTTTTCTCCTTTTGATCTGATTTTTCTTGCACAGAATGATAAATGTGAAAATATGTTTCTAAGCATTGCATATGTTTAAGCTATATTAGATTATTTGCTGTCTAATGGAGGGCGGAGAGGAGGGAGGGAGAAAAATTTGGAAAAAAAAGTGAGATCAAGATGAAATAATAGTAGGGGACTACTGAGTGGAAGCAGGGTGGGATGACATTCAGATTGGAAGATTGCTTTGTCAGCCAGGGGAAAGATGAATTGGTGAAATCATAAAGAATAGAGGCAGGGAGATTAATTAGGAGACTATAGAATAGTTTAGGGGAGAGGCAATGAGAGCCTGAGCTAGGTTGGTGGATGTGTGGAGGGTGCAAGGGACGGGTGCCAAAAATGTTGCAGAGGTCAAAATAGTAAGATCTGGCACCTGATTGATATGTGAGATGGGGGAGTGAGGAATTGAGGACCACTTGGGGACTGAGAGGATGGGGGTCCCCTTGAGGGTAGTAAGGAGTTTGGTTGAGGGGTGGATTGGGGGGGATGTAATAAGATCAACAGTGCAGTTCACAACCCTTCTATATTTGCTCAACTTTTACTTCTGACTGTTTCCCACCTAAAATAAAAAAGGTTTGGGCTGGGGGAGAAGGCAGCCACAAGATATCTGTGAACCCCAAACTTCATTGATACAACTGTCACTGTGGATGTCAGGGTAGCAGTTAAAGGTCGTGATGTTTCTTCTTAGAAGAGCTCTGAGGCTGGGGGACCCCCCTCTCAAACCGGGAGGAGCAGGAGATGGTTGCAGGATCAGAGAATGAGATCACATACCCCTTGGGGTCTCTTGGGGTCAGACCTGGGGCCCCACTTGGGAGATCACTGCCCTAGCCTTTAGGGATGGCTCCAAGGGGTCTCCCACTTGTTGCTCCCTCCCAAGTTATAATCTAGCTCTAACTGGGGGCCACAAATTCTACAGGCCACTTCCTGCTCCTGGAGGCCTTTACCACATGTCCTCTCCACAGGAAATATTAAAATACCCATATTCACACTGTTTCCCCTCCCATGCATTTCCCCCCATGGCCTACACATTCTGAAGAGAAGACCCAGAAGGAGCACTCCCCTCCTGTGATGTCTGCTAACTCCTTGGAGGAGATCTGCTCGACCTTGGAGGAACAGACAAAATTAAATTTACAGAAGGAGCCAATTTTTGCCCCTGAGGGAGGGATCTCTTCTTCCACCAGGCTCCGGTCACAGCTCTCTCTCCTTATTTTCATTCCCAGCCATGCTGTGGGTACCCACCTGGAGGCCGGACTGATGGCCTGGCTTTCTCCCTGTGCTTAAAGTCCAAACCTGAAACTTGAAAGGAAATGCTAAATGTCAGAGAGCCACCTTTAAGATCCCACATGAAGCAGCCATCTGAGTCTCTCGCTTAGAGCACCTCTCCACCTGTCACTTAAAATGGTCTAAATGTTAAGGAGTTGAGGAATAAAAGGAAAAGTCTTAGGAGACTGATTCCAAACCACTTTAATAATCATAGCAGCCGTTAACATTTATGTAGCTTTATAAGTCTTATAAAGCATTTTTATAAATATGATCTAATTCTATCCTCCCAACAAACTCTGGACAGGATGGTGCTCTTATTATTCCCATTTTACAGATGACAAAACGGAGATAGACAAGAGTAAAGTGACTTGCCCAGAGTCACACAGCTAGTAAATGTCAAGAGACTGGATTTGAAAACCAGGGCTTCTGGACTCTGGGCCCAGAACTGTATCTTAGCATCTTAGCTGCCTTTGAAACTAGCTAATTGGGCTAAAAACAAAAATTACTGTAAAAATGTAGTTCGCTACACAGAGCCGACCTAGAAGTAGGGGATGGAGGCTGATCCAAGCTGGGCTTGGGAAAGAGGAAAGACACTGGCTTTGTATTGCTCCCCTGACCCCTTGATCTTCATGGGCCTCAGTTTCCTCGTCTCTAAAATGGGTCTTAGTAATAGCCATTATACTTGTCTCACAGAGTTTATAAGTGAGATCGTGGCAGAAAAGTGTCTGTGATTAGTATTGCTAGTGATGATTAGGAAGGAAGGCAGAATCCATCAGGATTTCTGAGGGAGAATCTCAGAAATTATTGGAGGTTTCTGATGCACCTTATATAATTCTCTCCAGAAGCTTGTATCCTCACCACACTATAGAATACTTGAAAGGGATGGGAGACGTGCTGGGGAGAGCAGGAGGGGAGCATGGGGGTTCACGATGGGGAGCGCTGGGTGCACATTGTCACAGTAGATTTCACAACAGCCCTGAACACAGGAATTAAAAATGACCAAAAAGGTCAGAGCCATATCGACTGACACAGGCAATTCTTTAATCTATAGGTCAAAGGAAATGGAGATAATAGGATAAAAATTGTTCTATTAAAATAAAATTATAATATCTGCTTGTAATTATTTGTACTTAAAGTGTATTTGCACGGATAGGAGATATTAGAGTAAAATTAGTATTTTTAAATTGCTTCACTTGACAAGCCTTATCCTTCTAGTGTTAATTAAGCCCCTACTGTGAGCAGCTAATGGATGGAGTACTGGACCTGGTGTGGGGAAGATTCATTTTCATCAGTTCAGATCTGGCCTCAGACACTTAATAGCTCTGTTATCTTGGAAACATCACTTAACCCTTTTTGCCTCAGTTTCCCCACTTGTCAAATGAGCTGGAGAAGATAACGGCAAACAACTCTGAATAAAAAACTGAATAACAACAAATGTTTAAAGCATTGCACTAGGTATTGAGAATAAAACCAAATGCATCTTCCACCCTTAGAGATGGGGGACGCTGGGTATGGACTTTTGCATTCAGAAAAAAAGTTGATGACGTGAGTTCATTTTCCTAAACTGCTCTTCCCCCCACTCCCTGCACTGGCTCTTTTTTTTATTCTTTATTTTAAAGGTAACTATCAGGGTTGGGGAAAGGGAAGAATACACTGGGAAATGGAAGTAACTAAAAAAAAGAGAAGCCAATAAAAATCAAACATTGTAAATTGTCCTGCCCTCAGAGAGCTTGCATTCTGCTTGGGATAGCGGCAGGGTACAATGGTTACTGCTAAGTCAGTACAAATTCATTTCACTAGCAGAAGCTTCTCTAAGTAGCAGGGCAGACCTGGTGGTAGTAGGGGCACCTGAGGTGGGCCTAGGGTAACAGGAGCTAGAAGTGAGGAGGGGCTGCACATCTGAAATCAGCTGGAAAGACATTTTCCCACTCATGTCTGATGCTCCTTGACCCCATTTGGAGTTTTCTTGGCAGAAATACTGGAGTGGGTTGCCATTTTCTTCTCCATCTCATTTGACAGATGAGGAAACTGAGGCAGACAGGGTTAAGTGACTTGCCCAGGGTCATACAGCTAGTAAGTGTCTGAGGCAAATTTGAACTCAGACCACCCTGACTACAGGCCCAACGCTCTGGCCATTGTAGCACCTTTCCAGTCTCTTGACTTTTAAATGTCAGACTGAAGATTCCATATTTACCCTAGAAATAATGTTACTGTCCCCATTTACAAATCAGAGTGTAGCTGTCCAGACCGTCGAGTCTCTGTCCCCGGGCCCCGTCAGATGTTCCAAGAGGCCCCCCACCTGCTCCAAGCCCCTCACACCAGGCTTCCTTCACGATGATTAAATACATCTACGTGCCTCATTTAGCCCAAAGGCCAGACAGGTCTGAGTACCCGTAAGGCAGTCGCCAGACCCCAAAGCTCCCAGGTCAGCATCTTATGTCCCCCTAATAAGCGTAACCTGATCAACATCTGTCCATTAGAATCTATGCTGTGAAAGGGATTGGAGAAAGTCTCCGTCTCTGCCCATCCTGCCCCGCTGCCTAATTAACTTAGGCCGATTGGAGATGTGCGGTCTGCCGAGATAAAGGCCCCTTCTGGGAGAAGTGGGGGTGCAGCAGACAAGGGCCTTATCTCATCCCGGTCCTGTTTTTGTGGTTGATGGATTCCAGGTTCATCACTTAATCTCCCTACATTAGTGTATAGGAGGGATGGGTGACGGGGCCGCTCACCAGTTGGCCCTGGACTTCCTGACTCACTAAGTGTGTCTCCAAACCCAGTTATTTCCTGATTTATGCCTCTATTTATCCCATTTATAGAGGGAGATTTGTTTTTAATAGCCCCGACTCGATGAAATAATCGTGCCCTCAAATTGGAGCAGGTCCATTAAGGTCTTAGAGACCTGAGTTAAAAAACAGCTTGCCTCACCCTCTGTCAACTTTTCAGAAATTCAACAAACACTCTTTTGCAGATGCTAATTATCCCTTCTGTCAGTTCGGGAGCCCTCCCCTCCCTTCTGTTGGCACCTCTGTCTGATAGGAAAGTGTCCATGGATTGGACGCAATTCTCATCGGCTCTGTCTTTTTTCCTCTGGTTCACCTGTTTTCTCTCCTTTTCTTTTTCCCTCAAACTTTGCTGCCCTTTGCCCCTTCCTACCTGTTTCCCTTCACTTTTCCTCATCCACAAAAGAATACACTGGGCTAGGTGACTTCTAAGCAGGATCGTGCTAGTAAATATTTAACAACCAGCTTTCTGCTCTCCAAATATGCTCAGGACATGCGGTTTTGCGTTTAATCTGTGTTACTTGACGTGTTGCCCATCACTTTCTTAAGTCTAGGCAATTAATAAACACTAATCAAGCTGTGATGGATTTGTAGATTTTGCTGGCTTCCACATACCCCTGCCTCTGAGGTTCCTTCCTGTTAGAAATCGAGGGTCTTTGACCCATGATTCTGCAGAAAGTGTTACTGGTTGCCAAGATGAGGAAGATTTGATCCTTGCTTTCAGTGAGTTTATAATCTAGCAAGGGCAGAGTAGGGGAGGGGAAATGAAACAGGCCTTGGAAGCTGGGAGAGTTGTTAGGAGGTGACTGAAATTCTGGGGGAGAGGAAATGGGAAAGGCTGGGAAAGAGAATAGCAGAATAAAGATAAGGGGATGGATGAATGTAATAATAATAATTAATAATAGTAATAATAAACCATATTCCTAGAGAGTTTAAAGGTTTATAAAACTGTTCCCCAAACTCTGTGTAATTATAATAAATAAGCTTGTCTCTGGAAAGGGGATGAGAAAAAAGTGTTCCTCTTCCTTCTTCACAGAAGTAGGGGAGTATGGGTGTGGAACAGTGCTTATATGGTCAAACTAGGTTGATGGTACCTGGATTAGTCTTGCTGAGCTGCCTTCCTCTTACCTTCTCCCTTGTATCCTTTGTTATAAAGGTGGTTCTCTGTAGAACAATACATTTGGAGATGAAGCTGATGTGAAAGCAAAAGATAGCAATAAAAGCATAATGGATAATAGTTAGATACTGTTTCAAGGTTTGCAAAGCACTTTGCAATTGTTATTTCACTGGATCCTCACAATAGTCCTGGGAGATAGGTATTATTGTTATCCTCATTTTAGAAATGGGGAAACTGAGGCAGGAAGAAGTGCCCAAAGCCACATGTCTAATAAATATCTAAGGTTAGATTTGAACTTGAATCCTTCACTCTATTCCTTCTGTCTCCTAGCTTCCTGTTTTTTATTTTCACTTTAAAAACACTGAAAGGATTGTGTTGAAGCCAGCTTAAACTGCCTCAGTAGAGCTGATTGTTAAATTTTTAGTGTGAGCATTTACACCTTGGAAATCAGCAAAAGCTACAAATCAGGGCTCATTTTGTCGTTCTGCTAATTGTCTGGACTTAGTGATGTTATTAATGTTAATTAAAATTTAGAATGTTAAATAATTTTAAAGTGTTAATAATGTAGATTTGAGTTAAAAGTATGTCATGGGGGGGGGAGCTAGTTTGTGTAGTGGATAGAGCACCAGCCCTGAAGTCAGGAGAATTTGAGTTCAAATCTGGCCTCAGCCACTTCCTAGCTGTGTGACCCTGGGCAAGTCACTTAACCCCAATTGCCTCAGGGGGAAAAAAGTATAACATGTGTGCAGGATTCCCTACACATACACACCACACATACCCTTGTTGAAGAGCTGGTTGTTAAACATTTACCAATATACCCCTTTAGTTGTCTGGATTGAAGAAAGTGATGTTATTAATGTTGATAATTAAAATTTAGAATGTTAAATAATTTTAAAGTTTTAATAATGTAGATTTAAGTTAAAAGTATGTCATGTAGGGGGAGCAGCTAGTTGGTGTAGTGGATAGAGCACCAGCCCCGAAGTCAGGAGATCTGAGTTCAAATCTGGTCTCAGACACTTCCTAGCTGTGTGACCCTGGGCAAGTCACTTAACCCCAATTGCCTCAGGGAAAAAAGTATAACATGTGTGCAGGATTCCCCACACATACACACCACACATACCCTTGTTGAAGAGCTGGTTGTTAAACATTTACCAATATACCCCTTTAGTTGTCTGGATTGAAGAAAGTGATGTTATTGATG
This sequence comes from Myrmecobius fasciatus, assembly GCA_023553655.1. Classification (NCBI taxonomy): domain Eukaryota; kingdom Metazoa; phylum Chordata; class Mammalia; order Dasyuromorphia; family Myrmecobiidae; genus Myrmecobius; species Myrmecobius fasciatus. Next base: position 51,112 of record JAJPUD010011624.1, read on the forward strand.
TTAATAATTAAAATTTAGAATGTTAAATAATTTTGAAGTGTTATAATACAGATTAAAGTTAAAAGTATATCATGTGTACAGGATTCCCACCACCCCCACCCCCACACATCTTTGTTGGAGATATGGTTGTTAAACATTTACCAAGATACCCCTTTAGTTGTATAGCTCCTGTCATGCCCATTCCACAGATGTGAAAACTGAGACTCAGAGAGAATATGATGGGCTCAATATTATGTCACCTTATTAAGAAGGAACTGATTCCTTTTTGTCCTGGTATTCCCAACACTTAGTACATTGCCTGGCACACAGTAGGAGTTTAATAAGTGTTTTGTGAGGCATTATTTGGTAGTCAGTGGAAAGTTTGGTCCCTGAACAGGACAGTTAATCTCACCTTAAGGAAGGGCTCTATTTCACCAACAAATGCTAAACTCAGCAAGTTAGTAAAAAATATGGGTGTAAAGGGGGCAAAGTCACTGAGTCTGGATGAATCTTTGAAACTTCATCCCCACTGTGGGGAAAGCTCAGCACTCCTGTCCAGCGGACAGCACCTGCTCCTGCCATGTTAATCTAGTGAGACTTACTGTCCATTTCAATTTCCAGGAAGCTTTTCAGTCCTTCCCTCTGGACTTTTAGGGAGATCTAGAAGCCAGATAAACGAAAGCGATAGCTATTTAATTTCATGTGTTCGTCTCTTGTTTATGTTTTAATTTTATGAATTATCTGTATCTTGTATCACCTTCATTTCCAAACACATCCCCTTCCCCCCCCAGAGAACTATCCCTTGTAAAAGCTAACCAAAAAGGGGGGGGGGGAAGCAGCTTGGCAAAACTAACCAACATATTGGTCAAGTTTGACAGTATATGCACTGTTTCACACCCATAGGCCCTCCCCTCTCCAATGCTAGAATGCTTCATATATACTTATTGACAGATTAGCTAACAGCAGAGTTCTTCCCTTCAATGAGCTTATACATTAAGGAGATGCCTTTTAAGTACAGGATAGACTAGATGGCCAGCCAGGATTCTGCCTCGATTTCCTCATCTGTAAAATTGAGACAATATAGGAAAATATGCAAACCTTCTTCCAGGCTCCCTGCCAGAGGCAAATGAGAGATCTGGTTTCATCAGCCATAAAGGCCTCTCTAAGCATATCAACCCTTTCCTTATGCTTACTATGACTCACTCCTTCCCCACCCTGATTTTCAGAGCTGTTACCTTCTCCCTTACTGGGGACGCACAAAAAGGGGGCAGCTGTTGCCTTTCCAGCCTTTCCATTAGCAGTGGGAAATGAATTGTGGAATAGACCCAGCCTGGGGATATGAAATATGGGGGACCTAAGGCTGGTAGAGACATCTCCAGAGCCAGGGCTGCAGGTGTCCAGGTGTGGGCAGCTGTGAGACTGGAGGAGAACTCATACCCCCACCCCAATACCTGGAAATGTGGCTCCATCTTTGGCTTATGGGGATTCTCCCTTCTGAAATGACTGTGTTTAATGCCTTAGAAATCCAGAGAGGTCATGATAGCCTAGGAGTATCTTTAAGGAGAGAGAATATAGCTCAGACTTCTACCCTGCAGACGAGTATAAACGTGCCTTCTCTGGGGGGAGGAAGAGGAGTCTGCCCTTGGCAGTAGACTGGGCAGGGAGAACTGCTGAGCTCCATGGCCCTCATGTGAATTTGGCAGGCAAAGATGAAGCATTTTTAGGCCCAGTGATCTTACAGAATTGCCAGGGTTGCTATACGATAGTTGTGTGTTTGTGGCTTGTGACTTTGGTGCCAAAATTTGCATGTGGATGTTTAATTGGGCAGGGAAATTCAGTGCCTTCTTTTCATGAAAAAAAAATGAGGGTTTTAAGATAAGGCAGAATATCACAGATCTAGGAGAAGGGGAGAAGTCATCCTGGCCAAGTCCCCTATTTTAAAAGACAAGGAAAGTGTGGGGAAAATGGAAGGGACTGGCTCTGGTCGTGAGTGGAGAAGTCAGGATGTGAACTGGGATGGAGTGTGAGGAAGTGGTCATCAATTTGGGGAAGGGTCCCTGGGGGCTGTATCATAGGAGCATAGACTTACAGCTGGTAAGGACCTTAGTGTTCATCTAGCCCTACGGTTTTATGATGGGCAGGGCTAGCCAATCCCAAGGAGAGTTATTATTTACTTGCTCAATGTGTGGAATAGCCCCCCTGGGATTGGGACTTGGGTTTTCTGCCTCCAAATCTTATTCTTTCCAGATCTTCCATATGCCGGCCCAAGCATTCTAGCTATCGGACTCCCGAAAGGACGGCCCAAAAGAGCCGAGTTACTGAAATATGGTTTGGATTATGGATGTCCCCCTTTCCCATACTACTCTTTGAAATGCTAATTAGAAATTAGCTCTTCATGTTTTCTAACTTGAGATCTCCAAAGGTTTCTCTCTGAATGGCCAACCCATAAGGGGAGACCTTATTTTCTAGACTGTAGCAGCAACATGATTTGGAGGCCTGAGTAAATTCAAAACAAGGACAAAATCTGGGCTCTGGGCCAGTGGC
>JAJPUD010011625.1:0-31784 GCA_023553655.1 Myrmecobius fasciatus
GGGCGCCTCTGCCCCGCGGGGATGGGCACTAAGCCGGGCCGGACCGAGCCGGTCTCGCCGCCGCCGGGCCCGGACTCCCGGACCCCGTGTCCCGAGCTGCTGGCGGTGGCGGAAGAGGCCTTCCGCGGCGGCAACTACGAGCTGGCGGCCGAGATCTACGGCTCACAGCTGGCCGAGCTGCCCCAACCCGAGCGCAGCCTCTGCCTGCGGCGAGGGGACGCGCTGGCCCGAGCTGGCCGCGCCGCCGAGGCGCTGGACTCATACACCGTGGCCGCCCGCCTTGGCAGCCTGCGGCCCGAGGAACTGAAGGAGCTAGTGGAGAGCTGCGCCTTGGCTATCCGCGAGGAACTGCGCCTGCCCCCCTGGGAGCCAGCCCTTGGCGGCAGCGCCAGCAACGGAGAACCGAGCGCTGGGGATGAACCGACTGCGGCCCCCGGCCCTTTTTCTCCAGCTGCCGCCTCCTCGTCCTCCACCCTCACCGCTGCCTGGGACTTGTTCTGCTGCCCACGGTGCCGGCTCCTGCTCTGCGACCCGGTAACCCTACACTGCGGACACACTTTGTGCAAGCGCTGCACCGAGACGGACCCCGGGCTCCCCGCCGGCCCCTGTTGCCCAGTCGCCAAATCCCCGCCCAGTCGAAGGGACAGCTGCCCTTCTCGAGTCAACGTGGTACTGGGCAACCTTCTCGAGAAATGTTTTCAAACGGAGAGCCGGGTGCGGAGGCTAGTCAGCCAAGCGGAGAGTTTGCGGCACCAACACGAACTGGACGCAGCCTTGCACAAGTACAACCAGGCTTTGGATCTGGGTGAGTGCGTGTGCTTGTGTGTGTGTGTGTGTGTGTGTGTGAGTGTGTGAGTGTGAGAGAGACAAGCGCCCCTCCTTTCCCACGCTACCTTCAGGCCACCGAGGTGGCCTGAGCTTCATCAGAAGCAGGTGAAAAGATGAATAAGCTCAGGTTTTGAACAATATTTTCTTCCGGTTCTACCTTTCTTTAAAAGTGTAGTGTGTAACTTTTAGCAGCAAAGTACCCCCAGGAAAAGACTCATTGTACTATGTTGGTGACATGTCATCCCCATCTCTACCTCCCCCCAAACTTAAACCTGACGTAGGTGGATTTTTCAGGGTCTCTCCCTCAGTTCCTTTGGGCTGCTATATTTATTATAGCCAAGTCTTCCTTGGAGCTCTTGCTGAAGTATAACTTTTCCTCATGTATCAGCTGTTGCCTCAGGAGGGGGAGGGTGTTGATGTGACCTAGTTTTGTAATCGGAGTGCTTTTAAGAGTCGTGCAAGAAAATGCAAATAACATACTGCCTTCTGCCCTAGACTTGCTGAGGGTGACCACACAGCCTTCCAGATAGCTAGGGTTTTGTTTCCTTTCTCTTTTTGTTAAACTCCTTTCTTTCCTCACTACCTCTTTGAATATTTTGGATAATTTACATCTTCCTGGGCTTATTACTTAAAAAAAATTTATCTAGATTGAGGGGAGACTTAGAGAATAAAGCTTTGAAGGCTTTCCAACCTTCATCCTCCATTCCCACCTTTACCCCCCACCCCCTCCCGGGTAACTATTAGTGACTGACACTAGCTTCCCATTCTGGAGTAACTACTTTGAAGCATTGCCAAACTTATACTATTCTATCTGATTTTTGACACTCAGTCTACTGGAAGTTGTGATAGGTCTAAAGGTGTGAGCTTTCTTTGTTCTTTGGTGTCAAGGTTTAGAGTGTTATTTTTGGTAAATGTATTTAAATGGAGAGTTAAGACAAATTTTCTTGAGTGCATTCTTCAATTCAGCAAGCATTTATTGGATTTTTGTTTCTTGCTTAACTTTTGTGTTAGGTGCATTGGATACAGAGGGAACAATTCCTGTCCTCAAGAAGCTTAAGTTATATATTTGTTATATAACCTTAATGCAGCTGTCTAATAATTCAGACACCGTGGATTTTTAGTTGCAGTAGGTTTATTCTATTAAAAACAACAGATTAGGGACAGCTAGGTGGCATAGTGGATAGAGCACCAGCCCTGAAATCAGGAGGGGGGGGGGGGGGGAGAGAAGGAACAGTTTAGCAGCCTTTACGTCTGAGAGACCTGAGTTCAGGTTCTATTTTGTACTAGCTCTGTTGACCCTGACAAGTCACTTAACCTGGGTTGCATAAGTCACTTAACCTGAATTGCAGAGTAGTGAGTGCTGCTCTGCATTACTAGAGGAATATCAATGAATTCATGAGTCTAATAAAAATATATCAAATATTGTTTATCAAAGTTAACTAGGAAATCCCCTCCAGGTCAAGAAGTTATATGTGGATATTTTTGTTAATTTTATTAAAAAGATAACAATCATGACTTATTACAGACTTTCAGAGTTTGAAGAGACCTTAATAACCACCTGTTCTTAAAAAATACATATTCATTTAGTGTCTACTATTTGATAGTTACTATGCTGAGTGCTAGGGATTGGAAAAATCATGAAAAATGAAAAGGAAGACCTAGAAAAAATGGACCAGTTGTAGTTCTTCAGAGGGAAGGAGGAAAGGAGTAAAACTACATAAATTCTCATACTTACAAGATAATTTCAGGACTTAAAGGAGATGTTAACAGTTGAGGAGAATGAAGAAAAGCCTCATTTATGTAGTAGCCCTTGAATTGAGGCTTGAAGGAACCTGAGGATTCTGAAAGGTGAAAGTGAGGAAGAAATACATTTGAGATGTGGATTGTGCAAAAACCAGAAAGTCAGGAGCTAACATGCTCACCTGTCTTGGGTGAAGAACAATACAATAGACCTATTTGGCTGGGGTATATAAGGTGAGAGAAGAGAGCATTTTGAAGGCTGGAAAATGACAGAAACGAGGAAGCACTTTGGATGCTAAACAAGACTTTAAAAAATATATATGTATTTTTAAAATCTTAAGAGTCAGTAAGGAGTCAGTGGAGCAGAGCAGTGGCACAGTCTGACCTGTGTTTTAGGAATATTATTTTGGCAACTATGTGGAGAAGGATTAGAAAGGAGAGAGAAAGACTTGAAGCAGAGACCAGTTAGGAAGCTGTTGAAATAGAGAGGAAGTGAGAGCCTGAACTCAATCATGACCATAATATTGGAGAGAAGATAAAGATGTTGTAGAGAGAATTGTTGAGACATGGGTGTGATGGAGAAAAGTGAAGAATGAAGGATGACTTGGAGGTTGTGATTGGGGAGCATCCTTGCCATAGTCCTGCATTTTCACTTGAATGCCTTTAATGATAGACTCTGATCTTCTCAGTCAGAATGTTCTGCTTTGGATTTGGTTTAATGCTTAAAAAATCTCTCCTTATTTGGAGCCCACATCTACTACTTTATAATTTCTGTTCTTTGCTTCAGTTTTGCCCTGCACTTGACAGTTCATCAGATGCTTGAGTAAAAATGTTTTGGTTTCTCTCCCACTTAAAATCGTTCTCTTCAGGCTAAACATTCTCTAACTTCCTATAACATAATTTTGGGCAGCCAGGTGGCATAGTGGATATAGTGCCAGACCTGGAGTCAGGAATTCCTGATTTCAAATCTGATCTCCTATATGTACTAATTGTGTGACTCTAGGCAAAGTCAGTTTACTCTCTTTGCTTCAGTTTCCTCATCTGTAGGAAAAGAAATAGTAAGCTCTCCAATATCTTTGCCAGGAAACCCCCAAATGGGGTGACAGAGAGTTGGATATGATGGAAATGACTGAAGAACAAAAAACATGGTTTTGAGATCTTTATCTTTAAAATCACCCTTCTCCTGAAGGTCTCCACTCCTTAAAATGCAGAATAAAGAACTGAACACAAATACTTCACATATTTTCATATTAGAGGACCAACTACTGTGCTATCACCTCTTCTACACCAGGTGTAGCTTCTTAATGCAGCTGAAATCAGAACATTTTTGAGCTTCCAAGTTGTGTTGTTGACTTGTATTGCATTTATACTTCTAGATTTTTTCACATGAAATATCACATTTTTACATAATCTTTTTTTCAGTGTATTTTTCTACAGCAAAATCAGTTATTCTTTTAAAAATTTGATTATACTTATGACATATAGAAGTTTTTTTAAAGCAAAAATTGGTGGTGGTTCTTTTCACCTACCTCACTATGAGAAACTTGGACTATCAAGAGATATGGTATACTAGTTCTTTTGGAAAAGAAAAATGAATTTTCTTCTCTCTCCTACCCACCCTTCTCCTAATCTCAAAACATTTTCCAATTTAGGCCAAATTAGTCAAAAGGAAGAGAGCTATCTTCCTACTTTTGGAAAGAAGTTATTACAATTTGTATAAGGACTCAATGGTCACTTCATTAGTATCATGAATTTAAATGACTTTGACCAATATCATTAACGCAGCATTTTTTACCCATTAAATTTATTATGAAGATTATTATTATGGAAGGATGACAGCTAAATATGCTATAGGCAACTCTAAAAGAAGGCCAGTTACATTCTGGCCCCAACCTACTTCCTACACAAAACAAATTTGCAACATAATACACTGACTGTGATATTTCCCCTTTGCTTATATAATTTTTCCCTCACTCTGCCTTTTGGGTTGTACTACCTTCTCCTCTCCACTTGTTTAAAACTCTTACATGGTTGTACAATGGGGAGCCCACATCCTACTTCCTCAATATCTTTCCTGATTACCTAGTCAAAATTGTCTTTTCTTCTACATTCCGAAAGAGACTCATTTGGCATGTATATAAAAATATACTTTTTTAATATTGTAGTTATTTTGTCATCTGTAAATGTTTTATCTCCCCATCTAGGCTGTAAACTTTTGGAGAATAGGACTATGGCTTTGTGTGACATCACCCATAGCAGTTAGGACAGCATCTTGCACATATAAAGTGATTAGTTAATTTTTAATTATTAAAATGCTAACCTGAAAGCAGAGTGATATAGTGTAAAGAGTTTTGGATTTTGAATCATTAGTTCTTGGTTCTGATTGTGAATACTTCTTATTTGCTATAGAATTACGTTATAGTTTCCTCTTACAATTCTCTAAATCTTCTAAATTTTTTTTCACATGAAATATCACAATTTTTACATCTTTTTTTCTGTATATTTTTTCTACTGGAAAATCACAATTATATTTTCTAATATTTGATTTCCTCTATTTCTTTTGTAACATTGATCAAGTTACTGAATCTCTCAGCTCTACCCTGCAATATCACATTTACATAATAACCACATTTATATAATGTTTTAAGGTTTATGGAATAATTATATACATTCTTCTTTGAACCTCACAGGAATCCTATTAAGTAGATAGTATTATCCCCATTTCACAGAAAACAATCTTGTTGAAATTAAATGATTTTTAACTGTGATCACAGAAGTATTTGAATGCAGGTCTTCTGACTCCAAATTCAGCATTAAAAAAAAGAAATAAAAAAACTTCACAGTTAAAGAGAACTTTACACAGTGCTCTCCTTGTTTTTTTTATGCTTTTTAATGGAAGCTCAGTGAAAAGTTTCTGCTTACGTATAAGACAACATGAAGGGGTCAGAACTTGAACTTAGTTTTGAAGATTAGAATTGGATATGAATGTAAAAGAATTGGATAAAATTGAATTAGAGATATTGGACATGGGTTGTGGTAAACGTTTCAGGCCATCAGTAGGAACGGTAGAAAGAAAGAAGGGAAAAAATAAATAAAGGATGCTCAGAAGCAAGTATTAGAAAAGTGACTGTGCCAGATTCTCTCTTGCTTTAAGTAATAAGGAAATTTGGGTAGGCAAGAGCCCACAAAGTTATAAAGAATCTGAATAACCATTTTGGATTTGATCCATTAGGGTTAGGAACCCTTTAAGATTTTTGAGTCAGGTGGATGAAAATGGTAATTTAGGAAGAGTATAGGAGACAGACCAACCAGTTAGGAGAGTTTTGCAGTAATCTGTAGTGTGATAAGTTCTTGAATACATTGTAGGAGTAGGAAGAAAGTAGAAGAAATGAAGATAAATTTTGAAGAAAGAATCAGCAGATTTGGTGATTAACATCTAGATACAGGGTTTGAAGGATATAGTGATAAAGATAATCCATTATACAGTTGAGAGATAGGAGACTAGAGCTTGAGTCCACAGATTTTACCAAGTTCAAGTGTCTGGGCTAGGTGCTAGAAATACTAGGATGGAAAAAGTACAAAAAGTGCCTAACTTCAAGAAGATGACGATATTCAGGAATCATTCACACTGTGAGTTCTGAAGGAGAAGAGGTATAGAGGGAAGAGCAAAAGTCTTGTGATCACAGATAGGAGAACAGGCCCTCCTAAGTAGCAGGCAGGCAGTAGAACTATGTGGCTAGCATAATAAGGAATCTTAAGAGAGGAGGCAGCTTTGTCAAATAATGCATACTAGAAAATAAAAGCTGAGAAGAGCCTGTTATTTGGCAAGAAGGAAGTAAGGTTGCTGACCTCGAAGATACAGTAGCACTGCCACTAAAGTGCTAGATGAAAGAGGTTAGATGAACAATTGGTCAAACTAATTTTTTTTGTTTTGTTCATTTTTTTTAAACAATAATTGTGATGATCCTTTGCTGTAGACGGCGCTACAATTTCTTTTAGCCTCTCATACATTTGGGAATAAATATGAAAGAATTCAGGAGAACAGATTTTTTGTTTTGTTATCAGAGATCTACAAACATAGCCTAAGGCATTAGTAGATAGTTGGTATGTTCTCATGAACTGTTTTTTTGTATTGTGTTAAGTGCTACCCGTATGTGCCTGTCTAATGACCCCTTTGTCAGAATGACTTAAAATAGAAGTAAATTTGGCTCCATGTAGAATTTCTTAGTATATTATTAAATTACCCTTTTTGGGGGGGTATATATGGGGAGAAAAGCTTGGATTAGATCTGTGATTTAATATACTAAAACTTTTATTAGCAATTGTGAAAATTATTGCTGAAAATTTTTTTGACCACATTTGTAACTTTAGAACAAAGTTGATATGCAGTGGCCATGATTTATAAATGCAAGGAATTTGGTGTTTTCTCAACCCAGGGATCTTAAAATAGCAATCATATTTTAACTGGTTGAAGAATTTCTTGTCCCACACCTATTTTGAGTCTGAGGACAAAATAAGCTATTTTATCTTTGGTAATTGACTATATTCATACTAAGGTCAAACTTGGTTGAATATTGTAGATTTTTGGTTGGTATTTGCATTTTAATATGATATTCACTTTAAAAAGTCAGGCTTTATAATTTAACTCCTCTTTTCCCTATCTATATTGTTTTCATTATGGGGATTAGAGAGAGAAGGGAGAAAGGAATGGGAAAAGAAGAACCAGCCTATTAAAGGGTTCCGAAACAGCTATTTGTTGTTTTCTATTCCCATTGCTACCACACTAATACAGACCTCACTGCTCTCCTGGACTATTGAAATAGCCTCTTAAGGTGTCTTTGGTGAGTATTGTTTCTCTTCTCCTTTCATTCTCTTTTTCTTTGTATGATGAACTAATCTTCCACATAGACAGATCGTGTCATTCCTCTGACCCAAATGGTTCCCTATTGCCTTCTGAAGAAAGTTCCTGTCTGCTGTAGTATCTTTCTAACCTTACATAACACTGTTCCCCACATGTATCCTGTTTGCTCTAACCAAACCTGACTATATAGGTGCAACTTTTCTAAATTGTTATATAGAGTTTAAAACTTGAAGGAATTTTAGCCATCTAGTTCAGTTTTCCCACCCTAATTTTTGATAAAAAGAAACTGAGTCTTCCAAAGAAGAGCTAAGTGATGTCTTGTCTAATGTGGTACAGGGATAAAATAGAGCCTCACTTTGAAACTAAGCTCTCTGTCTACATTGTTGCTTGTCTTAACATTGTACTCACCGATTTGCTTATATTTCCCTCAGCAAGAATATCCTGCTTCCCCCTCCCCTTTCTAGTTGAAATCCTCACTATTCTTTTCAAGGTCCAATTCAAAACCTGATTAAGCTAAAAAACTTGCTTTATATAAATATTAAACAATAACAAGGGTACATTAATTTATCAACCCTTAAAAATGAGGACCAGCAACTATTTTAGTAGCATAAGGGACTTGGACCATACTGTTTAGTAATTTCAGTAACCAGTGTAGCCAGGTTTCTTGTTGCTGTTGTGCTTTCTTTAGTGCTTCAAATCTCTTTTCATTCTCATCCATCTGATCCAGTTTTTGAATCTCAGCATCCGGCTGCCGTTCCACCACTTCGGTTGTCTGAAGCAACTGATTTTCCAGGACTTTTGCAGACTGTTAAGAGATTATGAGGTTCCAACTCAAAAATTATTCCCTCTTTGAAACCTTTCCAATTCTTCTCAGATTGTAATATTCTCAATGTTACTTCCTTAGGCTGATTATAGCGCTTGCTTTATACTTTTCATGTGCTTTCTTTTATTATGTTGTATTGCTATTTGTGTATGTGTGTGTTACTCCTGTACTATTGAGGTCAGGGATTATAATAATAATTGTACTACCTATTGCATAAAGTGGTTGTGAGTAAAGCACTTTCTTTATAGGTCATAAAGTGCCATATTTAATATATGCTAGTATTAAATGTTACTGAGTTAATTTTACAGATGAAGAAACTGAAGCTTAGAGAGGTTAAGTAAATTGCTCAGCTAGCCACAGTTAAATGTGGGATTAAGATTTAAGAACCAGTTTTCTTTACATTCATGATTTCAGGTGATTTCAGGTCCACTTAATCCTTTTTTTTTCCCCACCAGTAAGCCTCAGTTGACTGCCTAATGTTCTCTATTCTTACTGCTTGTAACCCTCTTTATGAACTGATTTCCCATCAGACTATGTTGCATGTGGGAGATAACAGATCTTTACTTACTTGCCTTGCCCTGTTTCCTCATAAATGGCATCCTGATATATTTTTAAGTTTTCTACAAAGTGCTGTAGAAAAAAGAAGGGGAACAGTAATCGAAAAGAAGTTTAAAAGTAACAAAGATCTTATTAGTTCTGGTTCCTACTTGTAAATGACAGACAACTTAAGCCTCACTCATTTTTATTTTTGTCTTTCTGACTGACTTGATTCTCTTCTACCAGGTCTTGTCCACAGTGTTTGCTAGCCTCCCTCTGCTAGCCTAACCTGAATGTTAAAACAATTCTGTCTTTATTTCTTTTAGGAGTTGGTAGGCTTGGCAAAAATATATTTTAGCCCTTCACAATCTATTTTTTTTTTTTTTTGGCTCTTAGCTATAGATTTAGAATATACTTTCCTCCTATCTCCTCTATCTTTCTAACATGAATTGATATTTTCAGTCTTTTTCATTTTACACTATTCTGGCCATTAGTGTATGGGAAAGTAATGCTGACCTCTGGCTTTGTGAACACGCAAGATCCTTCCCTTTATAGTCTCTCCAATTCATTCTCCACATGGCTAGCAAAATCATGTTCCTAAGGCATAGACTTGATCCATGTTATTCTACTGCTCAAAACGTAGTGGCTCCCTATTGACTCTATAATAAAACACAAAACTCCCCAGCCTAATATATAAGCCCCATCCAGGGTTAGTTCTGTCTTACCTTTCTAGCCTCATTTCATATTATTTACCCCACAAGTTTCATATTCTAGCCAAAATTCAGTATAAGACAAACCCTGTGTTTCAGTAAACCATCTAACAAAACCTGTAGTCTACTCCTTTTTCAATTCTGATGTTTGAGCTGGGGAGAGTGACATTCTGCCTTAGGGAGATGAAACATTTTGGCAGCTGTAGAAGCTGGATTGGAGAAAGGAGGGACCTAATGCTGGGAAATGAATCAAATTATTGCAGTAGTCCAAGTGAGATTATGTTTTCTCCTCCAAGGAAGCTCATTTCAATTCTATCAACATTTATTAAGTGCCTCTTCTAAACATTGCATTATGTTCTGGGCAGACTAAAAAAAGCAAAAGATGGTTCTTGCCCTCAAAGAATTAGAATCTAATGAAGAGGACATGCAAACAAACATATCCTAAGCAAGCTTAATATAGAAAAAACAAAACAAAACAAAAAAACAGGAAATCATTTAAAAAGGGAAAGTACTCAAATTAAGGAAGGTCTAGTAATATTTCTTATAGAAGATGGGGTTTTAGTTGGTACTTAAAGGAAGTGAAGGAGATAAGTAGTTGGAGCAGAGGAGGAAGAGTGTTCCAGGAATTAGGAAAAAAGCCCAGGTTGGAGAAATAGAATGTCTTGTTCGTGAACCTGTTGTCATTTGATCGAAAAATATGTGTTGGAGGGCAAGATATAAGGAAAATAAATAAATAAATAAATAAATAAATAAAAGATGAGAGAGTATGCTATAAAGGGCTTTGAAAGCAAAAAAGAATACTTTGTAGTTCCTGTAGGCCAGGGCTTCCTAAACTTTTTCCACTTGAGACCCCTTTTTGGCCCGAGAAATTTTGTACAGAACTCTGTCTTGATTCTGAGCTGAGGTGTTTCTGATTTTGAATTAATTTTTGTTGCTGCATTCAGAAATATTTTACTATTGCCAAATTTTTCTGACCCTACATTCAATTATGTGATCCCTTATGGAGTGACTCACAGTTTAAGAAGCTTTGCTGTACATTTGGTACAGCACCAATACAACATACATTCCTAAATACAACACCCATTCCTATTCAAAATACTAGAGAGTATAGAAATAAATGGCCTTTTCCTTAAAATGATCAGTAGCATCTATTTAAAATCATCAGCAAGCATCATATGTAATGGAGACAGACTAGAACCATTCCCAATAAGAGCAGGAGTGAAACAAGGCTGCCCACTGTCACCCTTACTATTTAATACTGTATTAGAAATGTTAGCTTTGGTGGTAAGAGAAGAAAAAGAGATAAAAGGAATTAGAGTAGGTAATGAGGAAACCAAATTATCACTCTTTGCAGATGACATGATGGTATACTTAGAGAACCCAGACTCAACTAAAAAACTACTAGAAACAATTCACAACTTTAGCAAAGTTGCAGGATACAAAATAAATCCACATAAATCATCATCATTTTTATATTTTACCAACAAAGGTCAGCAGCAAGAGATACAAAAAGAAATTCCCTTCAAAATAACGGATGATAGTATAAAATATTTGGTAATCTATCTGCCAAGGAAAAGTCAGGAACTGTACGAACTAAACTACAAAACACTTGCCACACAAATAAAGTCAGACCTATTCAGTTGGAAAAACATCAAGTGCTCATGGGTAGGCCGAGCAAATATATAAAAATGACAATACTACCCAAACTAATTTACTTATTTAGTGCCATACCAATCAAACTCCCAAGAAATTATTTTACAGATCTAGAAAAAATAGTAGCAAAGTTCATTTGGAAGAACAAAAGGTCAAGAATTTCAAGGGAATTAGTGGGAAAAAAAGGCAAATGAAGGTGGAATTGCTGTACCAGATCTAAAACTATAGTATAAATCAGCGGTCATCCAAACCATTTGGTACTGGCTAAGAAATAGAGCAGTCAATCAGTGGCGTAGGAGAGGATCACAGGACAAATTAGGCAATAACTATAGCAATTTAGTGTTTGATAAACCCAAGATAAGAACTCACTATTTGACAAAAACTGCTGGGAAAATTGGAAACTAGTATGGAAGAAATTAGGGCTTGACCCACACCTAACACCGCATACCAAGATAAGATCTAAATGGGTTCATGATTTAGACATAAAGAGTGATATTATAAGCAAATTAGAGCAACATATGATAGTTTACATCTCAGACTTGTGGAGAAGGAAGGAATTTGTGTCCAAAGAAGAACTGGAACTCTTAATTGAACACCAGATAGATATTATATTATCATCTTATTATTATTATTTTAAGTTGTTATATTATTATATAAAAAAGCAGCCAAACTGAGTAAGTATGATATAAATAAATGATACTATGGTTTTATATTCATGGGAGCTAGAAGCAAAGTTTCTAAGTAAGACACTGCATGAATAGGTATTTTTCTAATGGTGATTCGTTATATTATATTATGTTATTTTATTATTAAGTTAAAAAGTTTTTGTACAAACAAAACTAGTGCAGACAAGATTAGGAAGGAAGCAATAAATTGAGAAATCATCTTTACATTTAAGGGTTCTGATAAAGGCCTCATTTCTAAAATATATAAAGAATTGTCTCATATTTATAAGAATTCAAGCCACTCTCCAATTGATAAATGGTCAAAGGATATGAACAATTTTCAGATGATGAAATTAAAATTATTTCTAGTCATATGAAAAGGTGCTCCAAATCACTATTGATCAGAGAAATGCAAATTAAAGACAACTGTGAGATACCACTACACACTTGTCAGATTGGCTAAGATGACAGGAAAAGATAATCTTGAATGTTGGAGGGGATGTGGAAAAACTGGGACACTAATACATTGTTGGTGGAACTCTGAATGGATCCAACCATTCTGGAGAGCAATTTGGAACTGTGCTCAAAAAGTTATCAAACTGTGCATATCCTTTGACCCAGCGGTGTTTCTATTGGGTTTATATCCCAAAGAGAACTTAAAGGAAGGAAAGGGCCCCACATGTGCAAAAATGTTTGTGGCAGCCCTTTTTGTAGTGGCTAGAAACTGGAAACTGAATGGATGCCCATCAATCGGAGAATGGCTGAACAAATTATGGTATATGAATGTTATGGAATATTATTTTTCTGTAAGAAATGACCAGCAGGATGATTTCAGAGAGGCCTGGAGAGACTTGCATGAACTGATGCTAAGGGAAATGAGCAGAACCAGGAGATCAAATATACATGGCAACAACAAGACTATATGATGATCAATTCGGATGGACATGGTTCTCTTCAACAATGAAATATTTCAGACCAGTTCAAATTGTTCAGAAATGAAGAAAGTCATATACACTCAGGGAGAGGGATATGAGTGTGGACCACAACATAACATTTTCATAATCTCTATTGATGTTTGCTTGCATTATGCTTCCCTTCTCAGATTTTTTTCTCATAGATCTGATTTTTCTTGTGCAACAAGATAACTGTATAACTATACATACACATATTTGATTTGTCAAGTATTTTGACATAGTTAATATGTATTAGACTTCCTGCCATCTAGGGGAGGGGTATGGGGGAAAAATTGTAACAGAAAGCTTTGCAAAGATCAATGTTGAAAAATTACCCATGCATGTTTTGCAAATAAAAAGCTTTGAAAAAAAAAAAGTTTTGCCTACTGTAGGCAATAGGAAGCCACTGGAGTTTATTAAGTAGGGAGGTGACAAGATCAGACCTGAGTTTTAAGAAAATTATTTTGGTTGTTTAAATGGAGGAAGAGGGAGTGGGCAGAGACTTGAACAAGCAAACCCACCAGCAGGCTTTTGCAGTAATCCATCTGTGAGGGAATGAGAGCCTGCACCTGAGGTAACAAGAAAAAGGGAAAAGGGGTTGTGTTGGAGAGATGTTGCAAAAGTGAAATCCAAAGGCTTTGGCATCAGCTTGGATATGGTGGGGGAGAGACAGTGAGAGAAGGAGTTCAATGTCTACATTGGTGTTTGAGGCACTAGAATATTGTTGCCGAATGAAATGTTTCAAACCAGTTCCAGTTGTTCAGTGAAGAAAGCCATATACACCCAAAGAGAGGGATATGAATGTGGACCACAACATAACACTTTCTTCATGCTCTCTATTGATGTTTGCTTGCATTGTGTTTTCCTTCTCAGATTTTTTTTTCTTGTAGATCCAACTTTTCTTGCACAGCAAGATAACTGTAAAAATATGTATACACATACTTGATTTGTCAAGTATTTTAACATAATTAACATGTAGTAGACTTCCTGCCATCTAGGGGAGGAGTGGGGACTAGGGAGGAAAAATTTGTAACCGAAAGCTTTGCAAGAGTCAATGTTGAAAAATTACCCATACGTATGTTTGGCAAATAAAAGGCTTTAATTAAAAAAAAAAAAAGAATATTGTTGCCTTCTACAGTAAGGGGACGGTTTGGGAGAAATTATGAATTCTCTTTCAGACATGAAAATAAGCTTGTTTTGCATCTGACATGTTGATACCCAGTTTGAGAATGTGTGAAAGGTAGATGTGAGATTGGAGGTCAGCAGAGAGATTGGAGGCAGGATAGGTAGATTTGAAGTTATAAAGATGGTGTTTAACATAAGAACTGATGAGAACATCAAGTGAAATAGTATGGAGGAAGAAAAGGAGGACCTTGCACAGATGTCTGAGGTACACCTACTGTCGAAGGGAATGATTTGGAGGAGGAGGTAGCAAAGGTGACAGGTGTAATCAGGTAAAATGAGAACCAGGAGAATCCCAGAAATCTTTGTAAAAGCCCTAATCTGGTTTTTGAAAATTACCATGTTTTTCAAAACATGGCATCAAATCCAAATGCCAATTAAATTAGTTATCTTACATCTAGAAACTGAGAACAATTTATAATTTTGATGTATACATATGTATATATTTAGTTTTAGCCATGAAAAATTTTTGTATTAAGCTTAATTCCTAATAACAAACTAATTTTTAAAAACATATGTTCTTTGATCTAGGAAATTTCTTTAAGAAATGAGAATGTTAAGATATGTTTAAGAAAAAGAGAATGTTAAGGGGGAGAGAGTGACCAATAGTGTCAAAGACTGCCAAGAAGGCAAGGAGAAGAATGGAGAAAGGCCATTGAATCTGGCAGCCTTGTAGAAAGAACTTTGGGTAGGACATCTTTGTAGTTGGCCTTTTCAAGGAGTTTAGCTACAAAGGACAGAAGAGAAATGGGATGATAATTAGCAGGGTCGGAAGCATCAAGTGAGGTTTTTTTGGGTTTTGTTTGTTTTTTTAGGCTAGGGCAAAATATGGGTGTATTTGTTTGTAGGCAGTAGGAAATGTATTCAGTAGAGAGGAAGAGATTAAAAATAAGTGAGAGTATGGCTGATAGAGAAGACCATATATTGGGGGAGATAGGGTAGAATGGGATTCCTTGAAAAAGAAAAGGAATTAGTCTCTGTAAGGCCATCTTACCATGTGAAAGTGGCAGAAGGTTCTTAGCTGAGAGAGTGGGGGGATGAAGAGTTGGGAGATTTGAGATCCAGAGATTGTTAGCTCTCACTTTTCTAACTATTAGAAGCCCAGGATCACCATTAGAAAAATACCTATTCATTCAGTGTCTTACTTAGAAACTTTCCTTATAGCTCCCATGAATATAAAACCATAGTATCATTTATTTATATCATACTTACTCAGTTTGGCTGCTTTTTTATACAGATACTATTTGAGAGGAGAAATTACCTATTCCTTTTAGGGAATAGAAAATAATTATCCCTGTAAAGGTATCCCCATGAAAATACAATGTTCTTCAAGGTAGAGGGTAGATTTTGGTTTCTCTTTATAGTTCTAAGATCTAAATCTACACTGCACCTTGCATGTAAGATAGGAAAGCTTAATAAATCTATGGATAATTAGAATATGACATTAGACTAGGATAGATTTGCTATAGACCCCAGCTTCTTGAACTGTGTCATGACTCTGTATTGGAGTCTTGTGACTGAATATAGAGGTAACAAAATTATAATTTATTATCAGTAAAAGTTTGATTTATATACCTATTTTATATACCTTTATACCAAGGTCATGTAAAAATTTCTTGGGGCTTCTGAGTAGGAAAAGTTTAAGAAATGTTGCTATAGACCATATTTTCCATTTCCCAGCCCCAAGAGTGCTAGCATCTCCTTCTAACATTACAGTGCAGTTAATATGTAAATTTTAGGCAATTTAAAGCATTTAATAATTTAATACTACACTAATACTTGGGATACCCTTTATGAAAAACACTTATAGGTTAATAGGGGGAGATCTCATAAAGATAATTAAGCTATATCTCCATAGTGCTCAAAATCAAGAACTGGGCATGTTACATATATACTATTTAGTAAATGTATTTTAACTAATAGAGTGTTAATATCATAATCAATATTATGAAAGTAATGGGAAAGGCACAGCATAGTGTGTGAAGCCACAGGAAGGAGAGTTCATTTTCTTTTTCTTTTCTTTTTTTTTTTTTTTTGCTGAGGCAATTGGGGTTAAGTGACAGTTAGGAAGTGTTAAGTGTCTGAAACCAGATTTGAACTCGGGTCCTCCTGACATCAGGGCTGGTGCTCTATCCACTGTGCCACCTGGCTGCCCGAAAAGATGATTTTCAACTGGGTGAATCAGGGAATACTTCTTGAAGGAGATGCTGTTTGGCCAGGTGTGGAAAGATTTCTTTCTTTTTCTTTCTTTCTTTTTTTTTTTTTAAATTAAAGCTTTTTATTTTCAAAACATATGGATGGATGGATAATTTTTCAACACTGACCCTTGCAAAACCCTGTGTCCAAATTTTCCCTTCCTTCCCCCCAACCCTTCCCCCAGATGGCAAGTAATCCAATATGTGTTAAACATGTTAAATATATATTAAATCCAACATATGTAAACATCTTTATACAATTATCTTACTGCACACAAAAAAAAAATCCGATCAAAAAGGGGAAAAAATGAGTAAGAAAAAATGCAAGTGAGTAACAACAAAAAGAGTGATAATGTTATGTTGTGGTCCACACTCAGTTCCCACAGTTCTCTCTCTGGGTGCACATGGCTCTCTTCATCACAAGATCATCGAAACTGGTCTGAATCATCTCATTGTTGGAAAGAGTCACATCCATCAGAATTGATCATCATATAATTTTGCTGTTGCTATGTATAATGATCTCCTGGTTCTGGTCATTTCACTTAGCATCAGTTCGTGTAAGTTTCTCCAGCCCTCTCTGAAATCATCCTCCTGATCATTTCTTATAGAACAATAATATTATACAACATTCATATACCATAACTTATTCAACCATTCCCCAATTAATGGGCGTCCACTCCATTTCCAGTTTTTTGCCACTACAAAGAGGGGCTGCCACAAATATTTTTGCACATTGTTGGGTCCCTTTCCTTTAAGATTTCTTTGGAATATAAGCCCAGTAAAAACATTGCTAGGTCAAAGTGTATGCACAGTTTGATAACTTTTTGAGCATAGTTCCAAATTGCTCTTTAGAACGGTTAGATCTGTTCTCAATTTCACCAACAATGTATCAGTGTCCCAGTTTTCCCACATCTCCTCCAACATTCGTCATTATCTTTTCCTGTCATCTTAGCCAATCTGACTGGTGTGTAGTGGTATATCTCAGAGTGTCTTTAATTTGCATTTCTCTGATCAATAGTGAGTTAAACTAGATATGGTTTTGATTTCTTCTGAAAATTGTTCATATCCTCTGACCATTTATCAATTGGAGAATGACTGGAATTCTTATAAATTTGAGTCAGTTCTCTATACGTTTTAGAAATGAGACCTTTTATATAGAGAATTGTCTCATAAGAATTCAAGCCACTCTCTAATTGATAAATGATTAAAGGATATGAATAGATAATTTTCAGGTGATGAAATTAAAACTATTTCTAGTCATATGACAAGGTGCTCCAAATCACTGTTGATCAGAGAAATGCAAATTAAGACAACTCTGAGATACCACTACACACCTGTCAGATTGGCTAAAATGACAGGAAAAGATAATGACAAATGTTGGAGGGGATGTGGAAAACTGGAACACTGATACATTGTTGGTGGAACTGTGAACGGATCCATCCATTCTGGAGAGCAATTTGGAACTGTGCTCAAAAAGTTATCAAACTGTGCATATCCTTTGACCCAGCGGTGTTTCTATTGGGCTTATATCCCAAAGAAATCTTAAAGGAAGGAAAGGGCCCCACATGTGCAAGAATGTTTGTGGCAGCCCTTTTTGTAGTGGCTAGAAACTGGAAACTGAATGGATGCCCATCAATTGGAGAATGGCTGAATAAATTATGGTATATGAATGTTATGGAATATTATTTTTCTATAAGAAATGACCAGCAGGACGATTTCAGAGAGGCCTGGAGAGACTTGCATGAACTGATGCTGAGCGAAGTGAGCAGAACCAGGAGATCATTATACACGGCAACAATACGACTATATGATGATCAATTCTGGAGGACATGGTTCTCTCCAACGAGATGTTTCAAACCAGTTCCAATTGTTCAGTGCTGAAGAAAGCCATATACACCCAGGGAGAGGCCTGTGGGATCTGAGTCTGGAAATCTGGACCACAACAGCATTTTCACACTTTCTATGGATGTTTGCTTGCATTATGTTTTCTTTCTCAGAATTTTTTCTTATAAATCCAATTTTTCTTGTGCAGCAAGATAACTGTATAAACATATATGTACACATTTTATCTGCCAAATATTTTAACATAATATGTATTAAGATTTCCTGCCATGTAGGGGAAGGGGTGGGAGGTAGCAGGGAAATATTTGTAACAGAAAGCTTTGCAAGGGTCAGTGTTGAAAAATTACCCATGCACATGTTTTGCAAATAAAAAGCTTTAATAGAAAAAAAATTTTTTTAAAAGAAATGAGGCCTTTATCAGAACCCTAAATGTAAAAATGTTTTCCCAATTTATTACTTTCCTTTTAATCTTGTCTGTATTAGTTTTGTTTATACAAAAAACTTTTTAACTTAATATAATCAAGATTATCTATTTTGTGATCAGTAATGAGTTCCAGTTCTTTGGTCACAAATTCTTTCCTTCTCCACAGATCTGAGAGGTAAACTATCTTATGTTCTTCTAATTTGCTTATAATATCACTCTTTATGTCTAAATCATGAACCCATTTCGACCTTATCTTGGTATGTGGTGTTAGGTGTGGGTCAGTGCCTAATTTCTGCCATACTAGTTTCCAATTTTCCCAGAAGTTTTTGTCAAACAGTGAATTCTTATCCCAAAAGCTGGGGTCTTTGGATTTATCAAACACTAGATTGCTATAGTTATTGCCTATTTTGTCCTGGGATTTTATCCTATTCCACTGATCGACTGATCTATTTCTTAGCCAGAACCTAATGGTTTTGATGGCTGCTGCTTTATAATACAGTTTTAGGTTTGGCACAGCTAAGTCACCTCTGGAAGGATTTCTTATAATAGAAATGGATAGGAAACAAGGTGAGCAAAATACAGATAGTAAGTTTATATGTATATATGAGGGACAGAAGGTTGTCTTTCTGATTTGTCTATAATATTTCAAAGAATCATTTGCATTGGTTTGGACTGCTTAAGTTTGTAGAGGTGCTTGAATGCCAAACTCAGAATCTTTGACGTTATTCATTTGGCATTAGAGAGACATTTGAAGGTTTTGAATAGAGGAATGACCGCAGATTTGGGAGTAAGGGACATTACTGAGGCAGTGGTATGAAGGATTAGACTGGCGTCAAGAAGATATGTTAGGAGGCTTTTCTCTTAGGAATTCAGATGTTTTGTAATGAAGGTGTTTCTGTATTAAGATGATGAAAGAAGACAATTGATTCAAAGTATGTGAGGTAAATACACAAGATTTAGTAACTTAATCTGGGAATTTATGGGAAGTGAAGGAAAGGGAAAAATCAAAGCTAACAATGAGATTTTAAGTATGAGTGACTGAAAATGAAGCCATTGATAGAAACTAGGAGGTTTTGCAGGAACAGTAATAGGTATTATCTTTAATAAAGTAGGAAGGTTAGATAAAAATAGGATGTTTAGAATAGAAGTTACTAAAATAGACTCTTTCTCCAAATAAATATTTATTACATAATTTAGGAGATATGCTTTCTTTTAATAACTTCAAAAAATTTATCATTAGTAAAGCTAAAACTATTGAAACCATAAAAGCCATGGTTTTCTTCTATGTAATTCTTTCCTCTAGTACTTTGAAAGTACTAGATTTATTTATTTTTTTAAAAAGAATTTTAAAATTTATTTTTAAGAAATATAAAAATAATTTTGTGGGTTTTGAAGTTTTACATTTTTTTTTTTTAAAGAAAAGCCCTTGGTTAAGGAATATGTAATCGAGTATGTTTTTAAAAATTAGTTTGTTATTAGGAATTAAGCTTAACACAAAAATTATTTAATCATGATTAGGATAAGAAAACAATGAGGGACAAATATTAAAAATCAAAATTAGATGTAGGATATCTAACTTGAGTGGCATATAGATCTCAGTCATTAATCTATAGATGAGAAATATGGTAATCTTCCAAAAAACAGATTAGAATTTTTGTGAAGTTCTACAACTTTTACAATGAAGACTAGGCAAATTCCTATAATGTTAAAAATCCCTGAGCACAGACTGGGAGCAGTGGATTTTCTGTCTAGAAAAATTGGGGGGTGGGTGGAGATGAATTCTTATCTCAGCAAATGCTAGAATAGTAGTTTAACTGTTTGAGGTCTATCTTATTCTGAGAATACAATTTCAAATTATTTCACAGGTTAAATTTTTTTCAAAGCAACTTCTTATCAATGCAACCAAAATCTAACAGGTTTGATATTAAACTTATGCAGCCCAAACCAATGCAAATGATTCTTTGAAATATTACAGAGAAATCAGAAAGACAACCTTCTATTCCTCATATATACATATAAATTTACTATCTGTATTTTGCTCACCTTGTTTCCTATCCATTTCTTTTGTAAGAAATCCTTCCAGAGGTGACTTAGCAGGCCAACCAAAATCTAACAGCTTTGATATTCAAATATGCTATTTCTATAAAAACAAAATAAATCTAAACTTCAACACTACTTATGTCTTACATTCACATTTAGAAGTTTTGTAAACCCCAATCTTTTTTTTTTATGGACTTAATGACTGGCTTCTAAGTAATTGATAGGAATATAATATAATAATACTTTGTCCACATTTTCTTAATTTTTCAAGTTACAGACCTTATATCATTTGCCCCAAATACTCTGAAGGAAAAGCATACATTGTTCAATTTGAAGACTTTAAAATGGGTACATACTTTTTTGTGTCATTATATAATGGTCCTGAAAAGGACAATCTTCATGTGTGAGATTTTTTTCTCTCCAGTATTATTTTAAGTACTAGTGTTATTTTTACTTTAGCCTTTTGGTAAATTCTGGGACTATTTAAAAACTCTTTTATTCTTTTATGACTATCAGTATTCTCCCATACCCAAGCTAATATATTTAAAAACAAACAAACCCCCAACTATTTGTCTTACTTTGGAAGCATTTTTTGTAGATTATCTTATTTAAGTGTTAAAGAATTGGCTCTTCTTAGTGAATCTTTCCACATTCTTTATAGTTCTTTGATATTTGATCTCACTTTACAGTTTTTGTTTACAAGATTTCAAAGCAATATTTCCTTTCCTTCTAGGTACAATTTGGGTAGTTGCTTTTAGGTGAGTGGATCTTAATCTGTTTTGCAAAAACTCTGGTCTGTATAAGTTTCAGGAGGCCCATAAACTTGGATGGAAAAAATTACTTTTTTATTTTTACTAATGTCTACTTGGAATTTAGCATTTCTTTTAATTGTTAAGTGTAGACAACAAATTCTGGTAGGAGCAGTATCTGAGTTTTTTACCAATGGAAATCGAATGTTTTTATATCACATTATAATTGTAGCATTCTCGATATTGTTTATGGTCATTACTGCTTCTAAAATTATCATAGTTTATTAGGTTTGGTGGTAGGTTGTACATGATCAATCATATCTACAGACTTTATTGTAATCAAATTGCTTTTCTTTATAATCCTCTGTATTTTATGAACTTGACATTCAGTGGTCAACAGATGCCAAATTTGGTCTTGTCATTCAAAAAGGTTAATAATCCCTGCTCTAGGTGAATTGTAAAGGAACAGTAGATTTGAAGTTTAAATGACTAATCTAATCCAGAGTTTCAATTCATCAACAACATAGATTAACCTGCTTTGATATTCAGTTATGCTTTTTCTATAAAAATAAATTCTTAGATCAGCTGAAGAGAAGCAATTACCTAGTTCCAGCAGAATATTATTTAAAAGGACAACTGTATTTTAGAGAAACAATAGATACCAAGGGATATTACTCTATCAACTTGACTCATTCTTACTGATTTGAAGCTGTTATCACTGCTTAATAAAACCTTTCTCACTCAGTCTGAGTCTTTGCTTAATATGTTACAAAACCTTTGGGATATATATACACACACACATACATAGTGTACATTCCGACTTTAGATCTGAATTTCTAGATTTGTGAACTTCATTTTTATATTTATTTGAAAAGATTTATAAAAGATCCCTGTATTGCCATAGCTCATTCATTGTACAGGTCATTCCTGAGTTAAGAAACACGGGCTCAAAGAGCTGTTGTCCCTCCCTTTCCCTGCCAGAGCCTGTACTGCCATGGTAGCTGCCATGAAAACAAACAAAACAAAACAAAACTTAGAACTTTTAGATAGTCTGTTGTTTGAGAAATGGAGAATGAGAAGAAACTGAAAGGCAGACAGCTTAGTGAAACCAAACCGAGAGCAAAATGCTCTTTGAATATTCTCCGTTATTTTACCAACTAAAAATTAATTTGTTTTTTTTATAGGCCTCTTTAAAAGATACAAAAACTTGAGAAATTTGTCTGGACTCTAATTTTTTTTTATGCAACATTTTAAATTTAGGTAGCTTTCCTTCCTACACTTAGCTGAGATAAACTGCTGTGGAAATGATAGCCTTCATTTGTCTATCCATTCCATCTATTTGTCAGTAAAGGCAACATAGGCAGAGTGAAATACATTTGAAAAATCTGGAGAATCTGTGAGAACAGGTCTAGGCCTGGTAGTGGTAGCAATTGATATTTAGAATTGGGTTTATTAAGTCAGCCTGAAGCTATTGAGTCTGATTAAAGAATTAGGAGCTAAGAGAAAAGGTGCAGGAAGCATATAGGCAAAGCTTGTCTTTTAACATCCCCATCTCAGATTGATGTCTTGAAGAGACCTTTTGCCCTCTCACCCAAGAAAAAAGGGGCAGCAATTGTCCTCTTCATGCTACTCCTGTATGGTATTTTGTCAGCCAAAATTATAGTTTGTCTTTTTTGTGGACCAACCTGGAAATCTTTCAGAAAAAATTACAAACTTCTGGAATATGACTTTGCTGATACATGATGCCTGAATTTGATTCACTGTGAAAAGAATGATTCCAGTAGAAAAAATTCTTATTGAAAATGGACTCAAAATATGAGTTTGACTAAATGGGATATATTTGTGTGCATTACTATTGAAGAATTCAAAATAAGCTAAATAAATATTTTGGATAAAATGCATTTATTTCAAGAATGCTTCTTTTCCCTTTCTGTCACTTGTTATCTCAAAGGAAGACAGAGAAAAAAAAAAAAAAAAAACATGAATCTTACTCTTAGTCCTGTAATGAATCTCTTGCTATGTGACAAATTATTTGAACAACTCTCTGTACCTCTCCTGATATGTATGTACCTCTCCTGATACGCTTCCTCCCCTGCCAAATAAGGTGATTGGGCCAATGACTAGGCTGTGTTTATCTAGAAGTCTAGGAATCCAAGATTACATGGGAAACATTTCCTTTATTGATACTATCTCTAAGGATAAAAAATATTAAAAGATGATTCAATAGAATCTTCAAAAGGTTAGTTTTGTTTTTAATGTTAAATCCAAGAGAAATCCTTCTGGTCGTCAAGTTATTGAAGGATCCCTTTGAGAAGAGAGTATATTCTATGGGACTATTATAGATTTAAAGTGGAAGATTGGTTTTATCTAGTTTATGTATTCTTAATTTTTAAAATTTTTTATTTATAGACTCTCTTACATGGTAAGACCTATGGACCCTTTCACAGAATAATGTTTTTAGAGAATTGAAGAAATGCTAATTTTCAGTTTGTGAAATTAGTGAAAAATAAACATTTTTTTCTCCTGTCCAAATTGATGGGCCCTTAAAATCCATCCGTAATAGATCCTCCTTAAGAACCCTCATTTCAGATACAGAGACAAACACAATCCCAGAAAGCTTAAGCAAATGTCCAAGAAAAATGGGTTTTAGGGTGGCTGGGATTCAAACTTAGTTCTTCTGAGCATTCCTTGTATCATACTATCTACTGATTAAATCACATGGAAACGGGAAAATTTAGAGCAAATGGGTTCTGTTTCAAAATTAGTTTCAAAAAGGTATTTGGAATTTTGATCTTCTTTCTCCTTAGAAAATAATGTTGCTAACATTTCCATGCTCTCTATTGATGTTTGCTTGCATGGTTTCCTTTCTCAGATTTTTTTTTTTTTTTTGTAGATACGATTTTTCTTGCACAACAATGATAAGTGTGGAAATATGTACACATATATTTGATTTCTCAAGTATTTTAACATAATTAACATGTAGTAGATTTCCTGCTATCTAGGGGAGGGGTGGGGACTAGGGGGGAAAAATTTGTAACAGAAAGCTTTGTAAGGGTCAATGTTGAAGAATTACCCATACATATGTTTTGCAAATAAAAAGTTTTAATTAAAAAAAAAAAGAAAAGAAAAAGAAAAAAGAAAATAATGTTGCACATATTTGATAGTGTTATTAAGGAGGTTAGACTTAAGCTTTTTTTCTTAAAGGTAGACAATGGTAGAGAAAGAGGAATGATAGGAAATGGTAGAGACAGCCTGAAAGTATGTAGAGGATATTTGTAAATCAGGTATTTGTAAGTTGAAGCCTTTGTGGTACTAGAAAAATCATTCAATTTCTTTCATATTTTGAAATTTTTACTATTAAATAGGTGGGAAATGAAAGAAAAATGTGTTGAACTCTCCTTTTTTCATTTAGTTAGGAATATCTATTGAAGTAACTATCATAATTTCCAGTCTTTCCTCTCTCTTTAGAATATCCCCCCTTTTTAATGATAGACATCCTGTTTTTGTGTTTGTCAGCTAATTGAGAGAACTTCAAAATAGGCCCCCAAAGTATATAGTACAATTATCCCTTAGACATCATGACTTTCTTCTTTGTGATTTCAATATATTGTGGGTTGACATAAGAAATGGGAATGTTTGGGAGTTTTATGGAAGACATGATACACAAAGGTCATCAGACAATACAAAAAGTTCACAAACTCAGAAATGCATAAAACATATGTATGGTATTGCATAATATCAACCTATTTTTACTTTTTCCTTCAGTTATCTTTTTTAGCTCCTTTTGTAGCTGGCCAATTGAATTTCTTGATTCAATGCATTCTTTTTCCATTTTGCCAGTTTTATTTTTCAGTGAATTGTTGTCTTTTTCCAATTCACCAATTTTGTTTTTCAGTGAATTGTTGTCTTTTCCCAATTCCCCAATTTTGTTTTTCAGTTCACCATTTTTATTTTCCAGTGAATTGGTGATTTTTTTCCAATTCACCAATTTTGTTTTTCAGTGAACTGTTTTCTTTTTCCAATTCACCAGTCCTATTTTCCAGTTTTTGATATTTCTGTTGCCCTGATCTCAATTTATTTCCCCATTCTTCTTCTAGCTCTCTTTTGAGATTCTTAATGCAATCTTCCAGGTAAGCCTTCTGAAAGGGAGACCAACTTAAGTCTGCCTTTGTGGCTTCATCTGGGATTGTTTTCATAATGTCAGGATCTGGGGACTGTTCTATTTTTTCTCTGTAAAAGCTTTCTATGGTGAGAGCTCTCTTCTGCTTCTTGCTCATGATTTAAAGTTGGGATATTGGTCGAAAGC
This sequence comes from Myrmecobius fasciatus, assembly GCA_023553655.1. Lineage (NCBI taxonomy): Eukaryota > Metazoa > Chordata > Mammalia > Dasyuromorphia > Myrmecobiidae > Myrmecobius > Myrmecobius fasciatus. The sequence continues at coordinate 25,509 of JAJPUD010011625.1, forward strand.
AGAGAATACTGCAACAATTTGTATTTGCCCTGGGGCAGTTTGCCGAGTTGACTTCTGGTCTGAGGCTGGTCGGGCTAGATCTGCACTAGGACCACATTTTCAGCTGCTCTCGATCCACCCTTTACCAAAGGCACATCTGCCAAAACACCTGCCCACAAGCCGAGCAAAGTGGCCCAGGCGTCTCCCAGGGGCTTCCTGGGTGCCTAAAATCTGCCCCTCTATCGCAGCCCTGACTTCCGCCCTGGCTGGAGTCTGATTGTGACCAGTGGCCAATTTCCCCTGAGGCTAACCTTCTCCAGAGTTCTTTCAAGGTAGATTTTTGATAGAAGTGTGTTGTAGTCCAAATGTTTGGCGGAGCCCTCACTCCAAAACCAGTTCGAAGGCTTACTTTGTCTGGGTCTGAGGGAAGGTCCCAGGAGTTCGCAGAGAATGCTGTCTGCAGTTCGCCATCTTGGCTCCGCCCCCTATTTTTACTTTTTAATACCATAATTTACTCTTATTCTCTAATATGAAGGGAGGGCCAAACATTTCCACATGAATTTTCCAGATTATGGGGGCTCCATGCTCTTTATCCCCTCGATGTAGGAAGGGATAACTGTAGTAGTCCACAAAGACGGGCATGGTAATATTTTGATTGAGTATAAAAAAACTAGCTATTCTTTAGCTTTGGTTTTATCACTCAAAAGCAAAACTTAAAGTCTAGAAGTCTTTAATAGTATTTGAAAATAGTTCAAGAATTAAAGCTTATTTAGAGGTTTCCCTTAATTTTTATTAGACAACTATTATTTTTGCTATGATGTAATTTTCTTAGATGAAGTCTCTTCCTTTATTGGAGAAGCAAATATTGCATTTTAAATTATTAGCTTTATGTTATTTGTAATCTTAACTAGCATGGCAATATTCATTAAAGGTTCTTGAGTAAAGATATTCAAAGATTTAATTTATTGTGGATGAACTGTATGTCACAGAGCTTTAAATTATTATATTTTTGGCTTTTAAAAAATTATAGTAAAAAATCAAACAGTAGTTCAATTTATTCTTTGACCCTCTATTTAACTGCATTTATAAGTGCTGAGTAGTTTTGACAACATTCTAAAGACATTTTTGTTTATAATTTTATTTTTTAAAGTAGTTTTTATGTTCTTAGAATATTTCTTTCTCTTCAGATCTCTATTAAAAGGTAAGAAAAGAATTTGTTTAAAACAGAACTTCTTTACTTTTTTTTTTTTTGGTATGACATATAGCTCTTCTAAGAAGAATCTTTTTAAATGCATAAAATACATAGAATTGCAGAGGACACAAATATGTTGAAATAGTTATCGATGTATTTTTAAAAACAAATTCCTAGACACCAGATTAAGAACCTCAGGTTTAAAGGATCATATTTAATTTTTCTATATATAGGGCTCAGTAAGCCCTTGAATTTATTTTTCTTGAGAAATTAAAAAGTATGGTAAAAGGAAGGATGCTAGGAAAGAATGATTAGATCAGGGGTTGTTTTTTGTTTTTAATTTTCCTATAATGAGAGGCATCTTGGTAGCTTGAGATGAGCATTGAGCTTGGATTGAGGTGTAGCCTGGGTTTTCAGATACCATTCCTAGCTGTGTAATCTGTTTATCCCTGTGAGTCTCAGTTTCCTTATCTGTAAAATAGAGAAAATAATATAGGTAATGCCTACCTCAGAAGATTGTTATAAAAATCAAATGAGATCATGTCTGTAAAATGCTTTGCAGACCTTATTCCTGTGCAAATGTCAGTTGCTATTAATATCAAGAAGGGAAATGAGCTCATCATGTTCCCAGCTGGTGAATAGGCCTATGTTGCAGAACTCTTGAGATTCATACTTAGGTCTGATGCACAGTTTCTGTGGAATTGAATTGGATCCTGACATGTAGATACATGTTAGGTTTTTCCTCTCTGATCCCATTCCCATGGGATCTCAGGGATATAGAATCATGGACAATTCCTAAAATGTGCAGTTTTGGGTAGCTGAATTAAAATGTGGACATCACCTAGTAGGCACTGTTGCCTCTGTGTGGAGCAGCAGAAGCACAGAGGTTATGGGGAATGCATGGGTCCCAGAAACATCCTTTTATAATAAGGATGGAGATACTGATCTATACCAGATAAAGAAAGTATTTCATCATTTTAACCTATTAATTGATTATTTTCTATCAACTTCCATTAATTGATCATATTTTTTGTGCTAAGAGTTGGCAAATTAAAAAAAAATTAAGACACTACCCACCTTCCAAAATTATTATTGTAATTGGAGAGATGTTTATGAGTGTTTTATATTTGTGTAGTAATTTTCAGTTTTAAAATGCTCACACATACCATCCTATTTTATCTGAATGCATGGAAAAATAACTACGATGCTAGGCAAACTGGGACAATAAATCCTATACTGTTATGTAGTGAATTGTAGTGTTATGGGAACATTTCATGGAATAAGTAGAATTTGAGCTGAGCCCTGTAAGATAAGTGGTATTTAAACAGTTGGAAAACAAGAAGTGAAGGGAAATGATACGTGCAAAGAGGAGAAAATTGGGAAAGTATAAGGCATATCTACTCAAACCCAAACAATTCTTAATGCCTTCCATGCCCACCACCATCCTGATTCAGATTTTTTGTATTTTACATTGGGAAAATTATAAAGTAATTTATCTCCCTCTATTTTCTCCAGTCCTTAAATCTGTCATCTTAGATTATTCTTTATAAAACACATCATAGGACTTTGTCACTCTCCACAGTCAAATACATTCAGAGAATCCCTTGTGGCTATTCTTGTTGTGAAGTCATTCAGTTGTGTCTGACTCTTAGTGATCCCCTGTGGGTTATACATAGCATGGCAGACTCTTCTAGCTATTTCTCAAAATCTAAGTTCATTTTTGTTGTTTCCATGACACTATTCATCTATGACATTCTCTGCTGTACCCTTTCCCTTTTGCCTTCAACCTTTCCCAACATCAGTGGCCAAAGTTTTTAAGCTTCAGCTACAGTATTTGGCCTTCCAGTTCATAGTTTGAATTAATTTCTTTTAAGTATTGAATGATATGATTTCTTTGCTGTCCAAGGGACTCTTAAAAGTCTTCTCCAGGACCACAGTACAGCTTTCTTCCTGACAACTAGAAATTGTAATTAGTTGGTCTCTTATCAACTTTTTTTCTGAGAATTGTGGGAAGATCAAGAAAAGCTCATCACCAATTTGGCTTCAAGGTAGTGAAATTTTTAGACAAGGCACTAACTCCCAAAGATTATCACAAAGTTGTAGAAGATCTGTAGTTTTCATTAATTGAAGGAGCACCCAATAATCATAGATCCTTGAAGTAATAAATATTTATTTTTAAGTTAAATAGTTGCTCTGGGCAGCAGTCAGGATAAGTTTATTTGGTTTGGGAACAGAGACATGTATAGGAGTACTTTTCTATTTTTTTCTAATGGAATCAATTTTCTGGGCAACAGTTGCCTCATCCACTGAGATCTCTACCACTGAAATTCTGTGGTTCTGTGAAATTTCAGGATTAATGGAAGAGCTCAAGGCCTATCAAAAGGGACTCCAAGGGAAGGAAACTGAGAAGATAGATATGTCTTTTATCTCCTTTCCCTTTTGCCAACATGAGAATATGATCAAGAATTCAAGGCTCCCAACGCCACCACTTTATCCCTCAAGTGAGAGAAGAGAGAAGACTAGGGAATAGCAATCAGGAAGAGGCTAGGAATTCTCTAAAAAATGGGAAAAACTTATTGAAGTCTTCCTGAAGTCCTGGGTAGAGTCTCTCTTCTTTCCTGGATGTTTTTCTCATGCCCTTCCCAACTCCTGGAAGGACCTTTTCCTAAGGAGAATAGCAAAGCCTAAGTATGTTTTCTAATAATCATTGTATTGAAAAAGCTTTTATGTTACAATTGGTTTTAACTTTTGACTTATGCTTATTTGTATAATTTAATGTATTATTTTAATTAAATTAAAATTTTAATGTAATATTTAATTTAATAAGGAACCATAAGATCCTGGCTTCTAACCACATTTTTGATCATTATAATAACATTTTGCATTTTTACTCAGAAGTTTATACTTTTCAAAACTTGTTGCATCCACCAAACTTTTTTTAGTCAGTAAATATTTAAAAATTTTTTCCAGTTACATGTAAAACCTTTATATTTGAAAAAAAAAAATTGAGTGCCAAATCCTTTCCCTTCTCACCCTCTCATTGAAAGGGTGTACAATTTTTTTTAAAGCTTTTAATTTGCATAACATATGTATGGGTAGTTCTTCAACATTGGCCCTAAAAAGCTTTCCATTACATATTTTCCCCCCTAGTCCCCTCCCCTCCCCTACATGTCAGGAAGTCCACTACATGTTAATTATATTAAAATACTTGACAAGTCGAATATATGTATACATATTTCCATACTTATCTTGCTGTGCATGAACAATCGTATCTACATGAACAAAAAATATCTAAAAAAGGAAACCCATTGCAAGCAAACATTGATAGAGAGCATGAAAATGATATGTTGTATTTCACATCTCATATCCCCCTCTCTGGGTGTAAATGGCCTTCTTTACTGAACAATTGGAACTGGTTTGAAACATTTCATTGTTGAAGAGAGCCATGTCCATCAGAATTGATCGTCATATAGTATTGTTGTTGCCATGTATAATGATCTCCTGGTTCTGCTCACTTCGCTCACCATCAGTTCATGCAAGTCTCTCCAGGCCTCTCTGAAATCATCCTGCTGGTCATTTCTTACAGAAAAATAATATTCCATAACATTCATATACCATAATTTGTTCAGCCATTCTCCGATTGATGGGCATCCATTCAGTTTCCAGTTTCTAGCCACTACAAAAAGGTCTGCCACAAATATTTTTGCGCATGTTGGGACCCTTTCCTTCCTTTAAGATTTCTTTGGGATATAAGCCCAATAGAAATGCTGCTGGGTCAAAGGGTATGCACTGTTTGATAACTTTTTGAGCATAGTTCCAAATTGCTCTCCAGAATGGTTGGATCCATTCACAGTTCCACCAACAATGTATCAATGTCCCAGTTTTCCCACATCCCCGCCAACATTTCTCCTCGACTAACATCTCTCAGATGTTTTCTGTCAGTATTTCCTCCTTCATCTCTGTCTCAAATAAAGAAATAGTTTTTCTCCTTGTCAAAAGAAACCATTCTACTTGCATAAGTACCTTCTTCAACAGATTCCCCCTCCATCATTTCTACTCTCTTTCTTCAGTCTCCTTGTTAAATATGCTTATTCTTCCCCTTTCCTCCAGCAGCCCTCACTGATCCATGCATCTCTCAAGCTCATCACATCTTTCCCTCCTTTTATGGCTAAATTCTGAAAAGGTTATTTATAATCAGTGCCTTCATTTCCTTTCCTCTCACTCGGGTCTACAGACCACTTGTGACCTCATTACTGAATTTCAAACTGTTTTCTCCAAAGGTACTAACAGTTGACCAGATCTAATGACTTTATCTTAATTCTTCTTCTTTTTTTATTTATTTTTAAAATTTATTAATACTTTTTATTTGCAAAACATACGTATGGGTAATTCCTAAACACAAAGCTTTCTGTTACAAATTTTCCCCCCTACTCCCCACCCCTCCCCTAGATGGCAGGATATCCACTACATGATAATTATGTTAGAATACTTAAGAAATCGAATATATATATAGTTATTGCATCATTTTTTTTGTGCAGGAGAAATTGTATCTACAAGAAAGAATAATCCGATAAAGGAAATATAATGCAAGCAAACCTCAGTAGAGAACATGAAAATGTTATGTTGTGGTCCACATTTAACATCCCTCTCTCTGGGTGTATATGGCTCTCTTCACCGAACAATTGAAACTGGTTTGAAGCATTTCATTGTTGAAGAGAGTCATGTCCCTTAGAACTGATCCTCATATAGTATTGTTGTTGCCGTATATAATGATCTCTTGGTTCTGCTCACTTCACTGAGCATCAGTTCATGCAAGTCTCTCCAGGCCTCTCTGAAATAATCCTGCTGGTCGTTTCTTACAGAGCAATAATATTCCATAACATTCATATACCATAATTTATTCAGCCACTCTCCAATTGATGGGCATCCATTCAGTTTCCAGTTTCTAGCCACTACAAAAAGGGCTGCCACAAACATTCTTGCACATGTGGGTCCCTTTCCCTCCTCTAAGATTTCTTTGGGATATAGGCCCAATAGAAACACTGCTGGGTCAAAGGGTATGCACAGTTTGATAACTTTTTGAGCAAAGCTCCAAATTGCTCTCC
>JAJPUD010011625.1:41784-53630 GCA_023553655.1 Myrmecobius fasciatus
TTTTTTTATTTTCTAGTGAGTTGGTGATTTTTTCCAATTCACCAATTTTGTTTTTCAGTGAATTGTCTTTTACCAATTCACTATTTTTATTTTCTTGTGATTTGGTGACTTTTTCCAATTCACCAATTTTGTTTTTCAGTGAATTGTTGTCTTTTACCAGTTCACTATTTTTATTTTCCAGTGAGTTGGCAACTTTTTCCAATTCACCAGACTTATTTTCCAGTTTTTCACATCTCTGTTGCAGGGCGTTGTTTCCTTCTTGCACTGCTCTCAATTTATTTCCCCAATCTTCTTCTAGCTCTCTTTTGAGATTGTTTATGCAATCTTCCAGGTAAGCCTTCTGAAAGGGAGACCAGCTTGAGTCCACCCCTGTGGCTTTATCTGGGATTGTTTCCAGAATCTCAGGATCTGGGGACTTCTCTAGTTTCTCTCCATAAAAGCTGTCTATGGTGAGAGCTCTCTTCTTCTTGCTCATGATTTTCAGCAGAGGTATCTGTCACCAGCAGGGAATTCTGCAGCAGCTGCAGCAGCAGCAATTTCAATTTGCCCTGGGGCAGTTTGCCGAGTTGACTTCCGGTCTGGGGCTGATCTCACTAGATCTGCACTAGGACCACACTTTCAGCTGCTCTCAATCCACCCTTTATCAAAGGTAGACCTGCCAAAGCACCTGCCCACAAGCAGAGCAAAGTGGCCCAAGCGTCTCCCAGGGACTTCCTGGCAGCCTAAAATCTTCTGGTCCTTCCGAGCCCCGGACTTGCAGCCCGGCTGCGCACTGGCGTCTGAGTGCCGGGAGCTGCTCGATCCCCTGCCCATCTAAAACTGACCTCAGGAGCTCTTTCAAAGTAGATGTTTGATAGAAGTGTGTTATAGTCCAAGTGTTTGGTGGTGCCCTCACTCCAGAACCAGTTCGGAGGCTCAATTTGTCTGGGTCTGAGGGAAGGTCTCAGGAGCTCACAGAGGACGCTGTCTGCAGTTCGCCATCTTGGCTCCGCCCCCAATTCTTATTCTTCTTGAAGCATTTGACATTGTTGATCATTTTCTTCTTTGTAGGTTTTTGAGATAGCGCTCCTTCCTGGTTCTTTTACCTCCTCAGGGTCCTTTGCTGGATCTCCAGGTTGGACGTGCTTGTTAGCCAGTGATGCCCTACATACCTCTGTCCCTCTTCTTTCTCCCTCTACTATTTCACTTGTTGATCTCATGGCTTCAGTTATCACCTCTGTGCTAATGAGTTTTAGATCTGGTTATTCAGCCCCAGTCTCTCTATTGACCTTAGCCTTGTATCTCCAGCTACCTTTCAGACATCTCAATGTCCCTGAGATGTCTCAAAACTCAACACATCCAAAAAATGAATTCCCCTCTCCCTAGTTCCCTATTATGGCAGATATTACCACCCCCCTAATCATCCAGGCTCCCCACCTGGTTATTCCTATGCTTTTTGTTGCCAAGACTTGGCATTTTTTTGCCAGCAGATGCAACCTCTGACCCAGCCACCACCCTTGGGCAAGCCTTCTAGCTGGTTCTTTGCTACCAGCCTCTCCCCACTTTAGCCCTTCCTCTGCTCAGGTTGCCAGAGTAATCTTCCCAAAGCACAACTCTGACCATTCAGTTAACTCCCTAACACCTCCAGAATCAATCTTTAGCCACGGTGGATTTAGTATAGATTTACTTCAGTTGTACAAAGAAATTTTTTTTCTCATCCATTAACATTAGATTAATAATGGTTTCTCTGTCTTTGACTTAACATACTTTGCGATTTATATATAATGTTTATAATTTTTTCTTCCCGATGGTTTATTGTTTGTGATTTTATGATTTGTGAATGAAATGGAGCCATCATATTTCTTCTTTTCCCTTTATGTTGTAACTACTTTACTATATAGCTTTGTGTAGAACATGTTAATCATTGTGGTATATCTTGGACTTGGAGTAAAGCACAGGGTCCAAATTTTACTTTGGACTTTTTCTAACTAAATCATTTAATTTTTCAGAGCCTCAGTTTTCTCATTGGTAAAATGGGGTTAATACACTACCTAGCTCAAAAGAATTGAAAAAAAATGCTTTAAATGTTGTTGTTATTATATAGCTGTAACAGAATTAAATTACTCAAAATATCATTTCTCTAGGTGAGATGAATTGCTAAACAAAATTGGAGAACAGAAGTTGTTCCCAACTTTTCCAGACATACACGGTGGAAACCATTCTACACAGAATAGATATAACTTTTGCTGTTTCAGTAATAAAACACCCTGATTTCCAAAGACTGTAACTGAGATTTTTAGACTTAACTAACTTATCAATTTTACTATGGAACTTTTGACCATGTTTATATGTATAGAATATATAGACAATTTACATAAATTCAACTTTATATAAAGAATTCTGAAAGAAATTTGCATTCTCCCCCCAAAAAATCTGTTAACTTTCTGTCCAGTTTTGTACTTTCAACTTCTGCTTGTCTCCTATTCAGGCTTCCCCTCAGTCTCCCCACCTCACCAAAAAAACCCCCAAAAACCCCAAACCTCAAATTCTTTAGCAGAAAGCAGAAAAACAGAAGAGACTACTGCTGCTCTCCTGGAGGCTTAATTGACTTGAGACCTCCAGTGCCCAGATAGGTCTTGGCTGCACTTTCACATCCAGCACTCCCCCTTCCCTGTCTTTGTCCATCTCCTTGGATACTGTGGTCCTGTCTTTGGCCCTCACGTGTTACCCATCCTCTCCTTTCTGTGTCCATGTCTGGCCCCTGTGTGCTTCTGGCCACACCTCAAGGGTTTCTCCTCCTGCTTTCCTTTTTGTGTCATCGCCTTTGAACATTGTGCCTTCTTCCTTCCCTCCAATTCACACCTCCCTGGGCAGATTCATATTATGTAAAAATTTCTAAGTATATGTTTGTGGAAATGTAAAATGAGAACTATTTATATAAAACTATATGCAGTCGTTCCTTGACATTCTGGGGTTTTCACATTAGCGTTTTTGGTTATTTGCAGATTAGTCATTGATAATTTTTGTCATTAAAGCTTTTTATTTTCAAAACAAATGCATAGATAATTTTCAACATTCAACCCTACAAAACCTTGTGTTGCAATTTTTTTTCTCCCTCTCTTTCCCTTGCCCCTTCCCCTAGATGGCAAGTAATCCAATGTTAAGCATGTATAATTCTTCTGTACATATTTCCACAATTATGCTGCACAAGAAAAATCAGATCAAAAAGAAAAAATGAGAAAGAAAACAATATTCAAGCAAACAACAAAAAAGTGAAAATACTATGTTGTGATCCACACTTAGTCCTACAGTCCCCTCTCTGGGTACAGTTGGCTCTCTTCATCACAAAACCAGGTCATTGGTAACTAAAAGGGAAAAAAGTTCTGTTGTTGTATGTAAAGAATACAGCCAAAAGTAAAATATATTTTCTTATTCTACCAATTACATGTTCAAATCCTTTTTAAACATTTTTTTTCAAAGTTTTGAGTTCAAACAATCTTTTAACATTAAAAATTTTTTTTTTATTTACTTTTAAAGTTGGGTTCCAAATTCTATCCCTCTTCTCTCCCCATGATGATATGCAGTCATGTGGGAATGGAGCCAAGTTGGCAGAAAGAAGTCAGAAAGTTGTCTGAACTCTTCCTACTTCCCTCAAAAACAATGCTAAATCAAGTCTCTGATGAAACAATTTTTCAGCTTTAAATATTTTGGAAGGGCTTCGAGGAAAGGTCTGTCTTAACTGGATAAAAGAGGAGCATGGCCCAGTGCAGGCCATCTAGGAGGGAGGCTCAACCACAGTATTGACTAGCAGCAGAAGTTCCTCCATTGTGGCTCATCAGGGCAGTGACTTAGCAGGCCAACTGTGAGCCCTAGAAGTCCGGCATAACAGGCAGGACTAGGCCAGACCAATCCAGTGCATTGGAAAAATTGGCAGCACCTCCGACCCAAGTAGAGGTCCGTGGCCCCCTGCAAAAGAAGTAGTCTCCTCTATGTCTTAGGAGCAGAGCTCAACTTTTAAAAATGAACAAAAAATCAAAAAGAGGCCTGACCGTAGAAAGCTGCTGTGGTGACAGGAAGATCACAATTATATGTGCCATCATGTAAAACATTTCTATTTTAGTCATTTTGTATAAGACTAATAAAGAAAAAAATAACAAGAGAAAGTGAAAAGTAGCATGCTTCAATCTGTATTCAAAAATATCAGTTCTTTCTTTGGAAGCAGATAGTATGCTTCATCATTAGATTAGTCCTTTGGAATTATCTTGTATCATCGTATCTTTGAGAATAGCTAAGTCATTCGCAATTCTTCATTGTACAATATTGCTGTTACTGTGAACATATACTTTGCATTGATATATGTAAGTCTTTTCAGATTTTTCTGAAATAATCCTGCTCGTCTTTTTTTAATAGCACAATATTCTATCAAAATCATAGATCACAATCTTTCAATCATTTGCCAATTGGTGGGTATCTCCTTGATTTCCAGTTCTTAGTCACTCCCCCAAATGAGCTGCTATAAATATTTTTGAACAAGTACATCCTTTCCCCTTTATTTGGATGTCTTTGGGCTATAGACCTAGACATAACTATTACTGAATCAAAGGGTATGCACAACTTCATAACCTTTTGCACATAATTTCAAATTGCTCTTCAGAATGCACCTCCAGCAAAAGTGCTTTAATATCCCCCCTTTTTCTATATACCCTCCAACATCTAGCATTTTCTTTTTTTATCATCTTGCCATTCTGATAGGTGTGAAGTTGTACCTCAGAGTTGTTTTAATTTGCATTTTTTGTAATCAAACAACAACTAAAACATTTTTTTTCAAAAAACTAGCTAGCTTTCATTTCTTTGAAAACTGGCTGCTCACAATAATACTATATGATGATCAATTCTGATGGACATGGCTCTCTTCAACAATGAAATGTTTCAAACCAGTTCCAATTGTTCAGTGAAGAAAGCCATATACATCCAGAGAGAGAGAGATATGAAATGGGGACCACAACATAACATTTTCATGCTTTCTATTGATGTTTGCTTGCATTGTGTTTCCTTTCTCAGATTTTTTTTTCTTGTAGATATGATTTTTCTTGCACAACAGGATAAGTGTGGAAATATGTATACATATATTCCATTTGTCAAGTATTTTAACATAATTAACATGTAGTGGATTTCCTGCCATCTGGGGAGGGGTGGGGACTAAGAGGGAAAAATTTGTAGCGGAGAGCTTTGTAGGGGTTAATGTTGAAGAATTGCCTGTACATATGTTTTGCAAATAAAAAGCTTTAATAAAGAAAAAGAAAAAAAGAATAATATACAAGAAAGTAAAGAAAGGGGGGGAAAAAGAAAACTGGCTGCTCATATTCTTTGACCATTATCAGTTGAGGAATGACTTGTATTTTTTATAAATTAGTCTTAGTTTTCATATATTTGAGTAATTAGACCTTTATTAGACATACTTGTTACAAAATTTTTTCCCTACTTTCCCCCCTTTTTTCTTCCTGCTTTCCTTATTTTTTTGTTATTGTATTAGTTTTATTTGTATAAAACTTTTTTGATTTTATATAATCTAAGTGATCTATTTTACACTTTTGTAAAGCTCTCTTTCTCTTGTTTGGCCATAAAGATAGAAAGTTCTATACAACTAAATATACCAAAATAGTCATAATAATAAAGATATGGAAATAAAATGAGTATTACAGTAATTAAAGAATGGCTAAAGAAAGTGTGGTTAATAAATCATTGTGCCACAAGAAAGACTAAAGTAAATGTGAGAAAATGTGTATTAATGGATGTAGAGTCAAGGAAGCAGAATCAGGAAAAAAAATGTACATTAACTGCAACAAAGTAAATGTGTGGTAAAATAAACAAAACAAAATTAAACTCTATAGTTTTAATGACCAAACTTGGTCCTAAAGAAAAGATGAGGAAATTTCATTTCAGGGATGAAAAAAAAAGATTATGGGTGTGAAATGTTGTTTATGTTGTCAGATAGGAATATGTATCTGACACCTCTGATGAACTATTTCATTTTAACTTTGTTACAAAGGATGACCTCAGAAAAGGAGGATGGGCATTTTTGAAAATTAATTATGATGCAAAAATGAAAAGTAGATAAAATTTAAGTTCTGTATGGAATTAAAAAAAAAAAAAAAACAATGACTGGCCTTGCAAGAAGTTAATGCATTTGATTTGAAACCAAACACTCCTTGCTTCCCACAAAAAAAATTAAGAAGGAAGGGGCAAAGGATTAGAGGAAATGTTTATCCTAAATAGTAAATTTAACTTTTGAAAGAATTCTGTAGAATTTAACTGGATGTAAGAGTGTAAAAGGAACCCTTTTGAAGCTTTCACAAATTCCTCTCCAAACAACTTGAAATTCACCTCAGAACTGATTTGGGAACATAGAAGCAGCTTACCAGCACAGGAGCAAAAGTTTATATCTCTAGGGTGAAAGGGTAGTGGGGTCTGAAAGTAGCAACAGCCAGCCTTACAGCTGGATAGGGGTCTAAATCCAGGGCAATCCACAAGGGAGGTCCCTGTCCCACACACCTACAGCCTCCTAGGCAAGTCAGCAATCACTTCAGCACAGCAAGGATCCACCCCAGTGGCCCTAGCCCCCCAGCACAAGGCACTAGCCAGACCTTCACCCCCTTGATGACCAGTAAATAGACCCTGCCCCCATAGCTATCTGCCAGAGAAGCCCTGTTTCCATGATAACCCAGCAGCAGGATCTCATCCCTAGGGCAAACCAGTGACATGATGCCTCCACCTGGAAAAACCTATAGAAAGACAGACTTTCATTAGCAATTAATCTGAGAGAACATGTCTGGGTGCAGGCCAACTGAGAAAGGAGTCCTACCAAATTTCTTTTAGGACAAAAATATGTTTGCTGAAATCCAAACCAGGAAGAGCCAAAACAAAATTATAGACTACTTTTCCTAATGGATATTGATGAAAAAAATTTTAAATGAAATACTAGCAAAGAGATTACAGCAATATATCACCAGCAGAAAGAATGCTGTTACTTAATTAACGTAATTATGCTCAATTTTTATGCCATTTTCAAGTTTACTGAATACTTCTTTCAAAACAATTCTGAAAGATAGTATTATCTCCCAACTTAGCTTTGTTTCCAACTAATGTTATTATGCCCAATTTTTTTTTTATAGTTATTACCACACCTCATTTTTTGTGCAGGAGAAATCGTATCTACAAGAAAGAATAATCCGATAAAGGAAATATAATGCAAGCAAACCTCAATAGAGAACATGAAAATGTTATGTTGTGGTCCACATTTCACATCCCTCTCTCTGGGTGTATATGGCTTTCTTCACTGAACAATTGGAACTGGTTTGAAGCATTTCATTGTTGAAGAGTCATGTCCCTTAGAACTGATCCTCATATAGTATTATTGTTGCCGTGTATAATGATCTCCTGGTTCTGCTCATTTCACTCAGCATGAGACTTCACTTCATGCAAGTCTCTCCAGGCCTCTCTGAAATCATCCTGCTGGTCGTTTCTCACAGAGCAATAATATTCCATAACATTCATATACCATAATTTATTCAGCCACTCTCCAATTGATGGGCATCCATTCAGTTTCCAGTTTCTAGCCACTACAAAAAGAGCTGCCACAAACATTCTTGCACATGTGGGGCCCTTTCCTTCTTTTATGATTTCTTTGGGATATAAGCCCAATAGAAACACTGCTGGGTCAAAGGGTATGCACAGTTTGATAACTTTTTGAGCATAGTTCCAAATTGCTCTCCAGAATGTTTGGATCCGTTCACAGTTCCACCAACAATTATGCCCAATTTTTGGATGAAAAAATGGAGTCTCAATGAGATTATATTTTGTTTTTTGGAGGTGTTCTTTGCAGAGGAGAAGAAATGGCCTGGAGCCAAAAATTTTATTAGCATTTATACCTTAATACTAAAGACAACTAAAAGATCTTAAGAAAAAGTTGACGTTATTTTATTTTGTTACTTCATCAAGAATACCTCTTGGGGGGGGGGCGGAGCCAAGATGGCAGAGTGAAAACGTGACTCTCTGCCTCTCCTCCGATCTTCTCTCAAATCAACAATAAAATAAGCCTCTGAACTGCTCTTCAAGTCAACGAATTCAGAAATACTTGGACACTGCTTGCTGATATCTCTGAAGAACTTCACATCAGGTTTGTCTAACTCGGACAGAGGGATAAACAGAGGACTCCGGTGTAGGCCGGAAGTGAGGGTGGGACTCAGCTCATTGTGGCAAAAACTCCAAACACCTGGAGTTTATCTGAGGCACTCAGGACACTCTACCTGGATTGGGGGCAGGTGTTCTGGCAGACTTGCCTTGTTTAAGGAGTAATTGGGACTTAGTCCTAGCCCCCACCAGCCCAGCACCTTAAATTAATTCACCAAATTGCCCCAGGGCAAAGAGCTTTATCCGACGTTTTTCCAAGCCTTAAAGAAACATATACACTGTCTTAAAAAAAAATGAAGAAGCGAAAGAGAGCTCTCACCATAGACAGCTTTTATCGACACAGAGAAGGGCTGATCCCAGATCCTGAGGTTACTTTAGACAAAACTCCAGAAGATGTTATTAAGGACCATCACTGGTCCCCTTTTCAAAAGGCCTTTCTAGAAGATTGCATACAGAATCTCAAAAGAGAGTTGGAGGATAAATGGGAAAATACACTGAAGTCAGTGCAAGAAGCCCTCCAGAAGAGATATCATAAAGACACCAATTTATTGAAAAATAAAATTAGTGAAGTGGAAAAAGAGTGCAATGAACAAATTGGCCAGTTACAAAAGGAGCTTAAAAAGGTAACTGAAGAAAACAACACTTTAAAAATAAGAATTGAACAAATGCAAGTGAATGCAATAAGACTTCAAGAATCAGTCAAACAAAAACAAAAAAATGGAAAATTAGAAGAAAATATGAAATATCTCCTAGGAAAAACAACTGACTTGGAAAATAGATCTAGGAGAGACAATCTAAGGATTATCGGACTTCCTGAAAGTCATGATGAAAAAAAGAATCTAAACACTATCTTCCAGGAAATCCTGAAAGAAAACTGCCCTGAGATTGTAGAATCAGAAGGCAAAATCACCATTGAAAGAATTCACCGATCACCTTCTGAAAGAGACCCCAAAATTAAAACCCCAAGGAATATCGTGGCTAAATTTCAGGACTATTGCACCAAGGAAAAAATTCTGCTAGCAGCTAGAAACAATTCAAATGCCAAGGATCAATAATTAGAATCACACAGGATCTGTCAGCTGCCACATTGAAGGATCGAAGGGCCTGGAATCAGATATTCCGAAAGGCAAAGGAACTTGGATTACAACCAAGAATAACCTATCCAGCTAGAATGAGCATTATCCTCCAGGAAAGAAGATGGTCATTCAATGATATAGGTGAATTTCACCTATTTCTAATGAAAAGACCAGATCTGAACAAAAAATTCGACATCCAAACAGAACTCAAGAGAAGCCTAAAAAGGTAAAAAGGAAAAGACTCTTGAGAACTTTATTTCTACTATGGGGATACTTAAAGTTTGGGGGTATAATTAACTAGATATTACTTTGATAATATGAAAAATAAAACTAGAGGGGGAAAGGTTATCATACTGGGGAAAGGGGGAAAAGTGGTAAAATAAGATCTAAAAAAAAAAGGATGTAAAAACAAGGTAAAATCTCTTGAAGAGGCAAAGAAAACCTAATATAATTGAGAGAAAGAGGGGAGGGAGATGAGCATTGTGTAAATCTTACTCTCATCAGGTTGGGCTCTAAAAGTGTATATCAGACACTTGATTTCACATAGAAACTTGTCTGTTGCTAGAGGGAAGCGGGACGGAAAGGAGGAAAAGAAAGGGATAAACTAATAGAAGGGGAAATAGAAGAATCAGGGGAAAGGAGTAAAAACGGGGAGGGGATCTAAAGGGCGGAGTATTGTTTGGGGGAGGGGGTCATCAAAAGCAAAGTATTGAGGAGGGGGGAAGGAGAAAGGGGAAAGAAAAGGGAAAAACATAACTTGGGTAAATAAGATGGCAGGAAATAAAGAATTAGTTATTCTAACTGTGAATGTGAATGGGGTGAACTCTCCCATAAAGCGGAAGCAGATAGCAGACTGGATTAAAAACCAGAATCCCACAATATGTTGTCTACAAGAAACACATCTAGAACATAGTGACACATATTAGGATGAAGGTAAAAGGCTGGAGCAGGACCTATTATGCTTCAGGTGAACAAAAAAAAGCAGGGGTAGCAATCCTTATCTCAGATCAAGTAAAAACCAAGATAAATCTAATCAAAAGAGATAAGGAAGGAAACTATATTTTATTAAAGGGTACCATAGATAATGTAGCAATATCAATACTAAATATATATGCACCAAGTGCAATAGCATCCAAATTCCTAGGGGAGAAATTAAGAGAAATGCAAGAAGAAATAGATAGCCAAACTATACTAGTGGGGGATCTCAACCTTGCTCTCTCAGAATTAGATAAATCAAACCACAAAATAAACAAGAAAGAAACTAGGGAGATAAACCAATTGTTAGAAAAGTTAGGTATGATAGAGCTATGGAGAAAATTGAATGGAGACAGTAGGGAGTTTACTTTTTTCTCAGCAGTCCATGGAACTTACACAAAAATTGACCATGTGTTAGGGCATAAAAACCTCAAAACCAAATGCAGAAAGGCAGAAATAGTAAATGCATCTTTTTCAGATTATGGTGCAATAAAAATCACATGCAATATAAGGCCAGGAGAAAATAGGCCTAAAGTTAATTGGAAATTAAATAATCTAATCCTGAAGAATGAATGGGTGAAAGAACAAATCATAGACACAATCAATAATTTCATCCAGGAGAATGACAATAATGAGACAACATACCAAAATTTGTGGGATACGGCCAAGGCGGTTATAAGGGGAAATTTTATATCTCAAGATGCTTACTTGCATAAAATAGAAAAAGAAAAGATCAATGAATTGGGCTTATTATTAAAAAAAAACTAGAAAAAGAGTAAATTAAAAAGCCTCAATTAAATACCAAATTGGAAATTCTAAAAATAAAAGGATAAATTAATAAAATTGAAAATAAGAAAACTATTGAATTAATAAATAAAACTAAGAGTTGGTTTTATGAAAAAACCAACAAAATAGACAAGCCTTTAGTTAATTTGATAAGAAAAAGGAGAGAGGAAAATCAAATTGTTAGTCTCAAGAATGATAAGGGAGAACTTTCCTCCAATGAAGAGGAAATTAGAGCAATAATTAGGAGTTACTTTGCCCAACTTTATGCAGTTTGATAATCTAAATGAAATGGAGGAATATCTACAAAAATATAGATTGCCCAGGTTAACAGAAGAGGATATAAACTGTTTAAATAGCCCCATATTAGAAAAAGAAATAGAACAAGCTATTAACCAACTCCCTAAGAAAAAATCTCCAGGGCCAGATGGATTTACATGTGAATTCTACCAAACATTCAAAGAACAATTAATTCCAATACTATATAAACTATTTGAGAAAATAGGGACAGAAGGTACACTGCCAAATTCCTTCTATGAGACTGATATGGTGCTGATAGCTAAACCAGGTAGGGTGAAAACAGAAAGAAAATTATAGACCAATTTCCCTCATGAATATTGATGCAAAATTTTTTTTATTAAAGCTTTTTATTTGTATAACATATGTATGGGTAGTTCCCCAACATTGATCTTTACAAAGCTTTCCATTACAAATTTTACCCCCAGTCCCCTCCCCTCCCCTAGATGGCAGGAAGTCCACTACATGCTAATAATGTTGAAATGCTTGAGAAGTTATACAAGGAAAATCCTATCTACAAGGAAAAAAAAAAGAATCAGAGAAAGG
>JAJPUD010011626.1:0-53622 GCA_023553655.1 Myrmecobius fasciatus
TGGATTGACTAAAGTATGACTTGTGCATTGGTCCTCAAGTTTTACTTATCAAGAGAGAAAAGACTAACCTTCATAGTTGAGTCATTTCTACATTACATGTAAAGTTTACGATAATTTTTTACTTTCCCTAAATTATCTAGAGAAACTCAGAAATGGCAAAATGAAATTTATTTTAGAATCAATTAAGCCACTTTCTCCCAGTTCCTTGTTTATGAATATATAGAGCAGTTGGAACTCTGGAAAATTGCTACTATACCAATGTTGATCTCTCATACATGAGACAAGGCTGAAAACATTCCCCCTAAGGAGGTTTACTAAACTATATTTCGATGAAATCAAAAATTTCCAAATGACTTGGCTTTAGTTTTTATAATTAAATGTGGTTAATGTGCTGAGAAGAGCTGAGTCCTTCATAATTGATCAGCATATAATGTTATTATATACAATATTCTCCTGATTCTGTTCATTTCACTTAGGATCAGATCATGTAAGTCTTTTCAGGGTTTTCTGAAATCTGCCTACTCATCATATGTTTTGCACAATACAATTCCATTATGTTCATATACCACAACTTATTCCCCAATTGATAGACATTTCTTTGATTTCCAGGGTTTTTTCCTAACTTATATTTTTTAAAGCTTTGTAATAAGTAAAGAGCCAGGCTTAACAGTCAGTTATTGTTAAGTTCAAAGTTCTGCATCTGATATAGACTGCTTTTGTGCCCTTGGAAAATATCATTTCAGTGTTCTCAGTAGAGCCAGGGAATGCTATGCTGAGGACAAGAGGAGGATGAAAGCCCACTGACTGGGAAAGAAGTGATATTTATAATGGATGGAGGTGAGGATGAATTACTGAACTCTGCTTATGCTTCTGTTTTCTCTTCCTAGGAGAATAATGTTTTGATTGGGAAGAAAAGAACAAAAATGATTAAGCAAGGAGTTGAAATCCAAGACAATTAAGGAGATAGTAAGAACACATCTAGACTTCCTCAAGGATTGCAAATGTTTTCTTCAATAATATGGCATTCTCCTCCTCTTTGTAGTCTTACTTCATGTCACTCCCTTCCATAAATCTGATATTCCAACCTGTTCTGCTAGTTGTTAATGGTACCCTCCAGGCAGAGAAGTGGAACAGTGGTTAAAGCACTAAATCTGGGGGCAAAAAAGATCTAAATTCAAATCCAGTTTTAGATACTGATTAGCTGTGTCAGCCTCAGTTTTCTTAAGCATAAAATTAATAAGATAATAGTACTTACCTCCCATGGTTGTTGTGAGGATCAAATAAGATAGGATTTATAAAGTGTTTATCATAGTATCTTACAAATAGTATATATAATATGTAATAAATGCTTGTTTTCCTCCTCTTCAGCCTCTGTGCTTTTGTGCAGGATGTCTCCTGTATCTGAAATGCATATGTTCCTAACTTCCTGCTTACAAAATCCATTCTTCCACTCATTCAATCAACAAAAACTAATGAAGTGCCTACTATGTGCCAGGCATTGGACTAAGCATGGAGTAGAACTTTCTAGAAGGCCTTTCCTGAGTCTTCCAGATGTTAGTGTTTACATACAGTATGCATTTATTTACAAATGCAGGTGTGTGCTCTTATTCAGTAGAATGTAAGAAACTTTATGGTATGGATTGCTTTTTATTTTACCTTTGCATCCAAAAGCTAGCTAAGCTAATCTTAGATGTTATACATAGAAGATGCTGAACAAATCCTGTTAAATTTATGAGTATAATACAACACAGAGAGTTATGAGAGCAAAGCTGAGATCAGGCAAAGTGTCCAAGGAATATTTTAGGAGAGAGAGAACAATGGTAGCTGTGATTTCATTTGCTAAAACAAAAAGATCTTCCCAAGGCACATATCTAAACATGTGTCACTCCCCTGATCAAAAATCTTCCCTGGTTCCATGTAGCCCACAGAATAAAACATATACTCATATGTGCAGAAGAAGCACCAGACCCAAGCGATGGCCCAAAGGAGACTGGAAGAATCTATCAATGTAGAATGAGAATTTTCATAATATTCAGGATAAGCAAGCTACTCTGACATGGGATCTTCAGAACCAAAATCAGCTTCCCAAAAGAGCATGCATTCAAATTAGCTAACATCACATTGAAAACAAGTCTACCATCTTAAAAATCAAGGAAAGAGGGCAAGTGTTTCCACCAATAATCAGTGATGAAAATTGGATGTTATCTATGAGAACTGTCATCTAATCTCTCAGCCAGAAATCCACTCTTTAAAAATATTGATGCATGATTATCAAACTAAGCACCTCCTTCTAGTTGATCCATCTAAAGAAGAAATACTCTACAAACCATGAAATTTTCTGTGAGGATGCTGAACAGTTTACAAAGAAAATGGTGGTGGTAGGGGGACACAGCCAATGGATTGAAATGTTCCATGATAATTCCATCAGACATGACTGATGTACAGAAAGGTCTATCTCTAATACCCAGGCTCTTGAAAAATGAAAAAATTAACTGCCAACTGCCAGTTAATAGCAGTTACTAACTTTTTTTTTCAATTTTCTTAATCAAAAGGAGCTAGGTAAAGCAACACAAAAAGGATTGATTACCAGTTTAGTATGTTCTTAAAAAAAAACAAACAGAAACTCTAAGGAGTAACTATGTCCTCCATAGTGTGGCTCCTACTTAACTTTTGCATCTTTATTTCAGTCTCCTTTACTTTTTTTTTTGGCTGAGGCAATTGGGGTTAAGTGACTTGCCCAAGGCCACACAGCTAGGATGTGTTAAGTATCTGAGGCCAGATTTGAACTCAGTTCTTCCTGACTTCAGGGCTGGTGCTCTATCCACTGCACCACCTAGCTGCCCCACTCTCCTTTACTTTCTAGTCAAGTTGGATTCTTCAGTGTTGACAATACTTAGGTATTTTCATGAATCAATTCCCACATCTGGAACACACAGCCTTCTCTTTTTATCCTTCAAGACCTAGCCCAGGTGGTACTTTTTCATGGAACTTTCCATAATCCCACCAAACTAAAGTGACTTCTTTTTCCTGAAAATTTCTCATTTCTTTTTTCTTTTATTATACTTTATAATATATCACACAGAAAATAGACTATAAATTTCATGAGACCAAAGAATGCCCAGTGTTAGTGCTTTGCATATATTAAGTACCTATAAATATAGTAAATAAATTTGTAAAGTGGACTGAATGAAAATGAAGGGATTTGAAAGGATAGCATAATCTAGTAGAGATACTAAGTACTAAATATACATTCCTGTTGATATTGGCAGATCCAGCACTGAAATCCTGTGTTACTTCTTACAAAACAGCCTTTCTATAATAGAGTTCTCTAATTACAAAAGTCTTCTTTTTATTAGGTCGTTTTTCAGTCTTTATAACACACATGATGCTTTTCAAAGAAAAGATACCATATTAATCCAAAATTCCTGTAGGTGAACACTCAGCATGTCTTATTATTTTATCTTGTATAAGTGACATTCACTACTAAAAATAGATTGTAAATAAGTGAACAGTCCAAAGCTTGGAGAGAGATTTTTTTTTGTTCAGTAAATGACTGGTCTTTGTAGGGAGATTATATTCATAAAATTTCATAATCATTATGTTTTCAGACCCTTATTCTTATTGCAAGAACAACTCATCATAAAGGTTTGTTCAACAAACAAAGAGCTCTACCTGTAACAATTAATTGGCACCATGAACAATGGTGCCTTTATTGTGAAGTATGCATTTTAATCCATTTTTCTGGACAGACGGAAATATGTGTATTTATATAGAAAAGGGCAGTTGATGTGGAGAGATAGGTAAATAATATATGTAGAATCCGGGCAGGAACAATTCTTCTGAAGTATGAAGTATCCTCATATGCTAGCTTTAATCACTAAATGAATGCAGTTTCAGACCAACTGAGATCTGTTGAAGACCTTATCTTAAAAAGATCAAGGTCTCTCATTGCATCCAGGGCTATCCCTAGTCATCGTGACCTATATCTTGCCACTGCACCCAGATGGCTATGGAGGAGAAAATGAGGTAGGGGACCTTGCACAGCCCTCCCTCACTTCAATCCAATTCACTTGCATGTCATAGCGTCACAATACTGTTTGAGAATGAAGGACAAACAACAATAACAACAGATACAGTGCTGGGCTTGAAATCAGGAATACCTGAGTTCAAAGAAGCTTAAGTTATTTACTACTTATGTGACACTGGGCAAGCCACTTAAACTCTGTTTGCCTCAGTTTCCTCAAATATAAAACAGAGATAATTAAAACATCCTCCTCATAGAGTTGTCATGAGGATCAAATGAGATAATGGCTATATAGTACCTGCCACATAGTAGGTGCTTCATAAATGCTGTCTGGCTTAAATCATCTAATTTAAATACTCCTTCCCTCCACTTATAATTGAGAGTGTTAGAGAGTTATCTGAGACACAGGGGGGCTAATTATCCAGTCACAGAGTAATATAAGTCACAGCTAAAACATGAGCCAGATCTTCCTGTTTCCAACAGGCCCCTCTCCACTCTGCCACACAGCCTCTCACTCCACATTAGGAGGAAAATAGTATTGTTTATACTTTGGCTACCAGTCTGAAAAATCATTTCATTCATAGAAAGTCAAGTTCAGACTTTAAATTGAGTAGAATCTGATAAGAACATAGCTTTTTTTTTTTTTTTTTTTTTGCTATTTTTCCGCGGGGTATAATTTCAGTGAGAAGGAATGTTTACAAGAGCCTGATAGAGAAATCATGGAATAGCAGAGCTGGAAGGCATCTTGACAGCTGGGGGTGCTATGAAATGAGAACAGGGTCTAGAAACAGGAAGATGAGTTCAAATATGTGACCTTGAACAAATCACTTGATCTCTATTTACCTCAGGTTCCTCAAATAAAAAATGATAATAATTATATCTATATTCGGGATTAATGTAAAGATGAAATCAGGCACTATTTGTAAAGTACTTAGCATAGTACTTGTCACATAGTAGGTTTCTTTCCAACCTCATTTGGATGATGAAAAAGCTGAAAAGCAAAGAGATTAAACCATTTGGACTTGAATGCCCTAGTTTGTGACAGTATTGGAACCAAAACTAATGACTCAGTTCTAGGTCAATTAAATTAAACAAGCATTTATTAAATGCCTATTACATGTAAGATATTGTAGAAGGTACACAGTCAATTACACTTCCCAGACATGATGCAACCTCCCATGCTTAAATTTATCAACCCAAAATTGCTGTTTCAATCAGTTTTTTACTTTAAACAGAATTGTAATAATTCTTTATAGGTTTCTTTGAAAGCCTATCCTTTTCATAAAATTTCTAAGTGCAAAAACAGCTTACTAGCCAGAAAGAAATATTCAATTCACTTATATCTAGAAGTGTTATCTTTGCCAAGCTTTATTTCCTTCTCTTATTTAGCATCACACTTGAGATGAAATAGTTTGATATGCTAAATATAAAGTATATATTTCTTACAAGGATCTTTTCTAGCATTTCAAATATTCAAAGGTAAGAGCCAAGACCAAAATTCATTTGAGTGAAGAGTTCTAACATATAATCAATCCTTTGACTTATTTTGAGCCAATATTCTTAAAGGAGGGGTCAAAAGAAAATCATTCATTCAAATAAAAGCCCCTGCCACACAAACTTGATTTTGTTCATTTCACCAGGGAAGTCAAATGCAAGAAAAAAATGGAGAGAAATCTTGACAAGAAAATAAACTCTTCCTTTGAATCCACCTACTCTTTAAAGAGTCTTTTTCTGCAGTGATAGGAATCTCTCTGCCGGAGCCATCAAGCTAATAACACCTACTGACACCTGCTTTTCTTTGAATATACTCTTGGGTCTTTCTTCATTCCCAGAAATCCTGCCAATCAGCCTCCATTTTTTTTTCAGGCAGGGGCAAGTGAATCTCTGACTGACAGCCCCTCTGAAAGCCAAAGCTAAATCATGAATAATTAATCTGCTTCCAAGAGGGACAATTGCTATTCCTACTGATATTAATTATAAGACACTATCACCATTGCTTGATGCATTTTTTATTTTAAAGATACTTATCAGACTGCTTTTATTAAAATATAAACAAATTCAAGAACCCTTATTTGGAGGAACAGAGATTTGAAGAAGGGGAGCAAGGGAAGAACTGGCTGTTAGAAATTATGCAAAATTATAACCTCATTATTCAAGTTTGCTGTGGTTTGATTATTGTACTGCACATAATTAGTTATCTGCATAAGGAAATGTTAGTGAATCATTGTTTTCTGGATGTTGAAAATATAGTGGAGAAAAATGGGACAAGATGTGACAACTATGTCAGTGTTGTCTGAATGTCTGCTGTAAGGGATATAGGGATATGGTGGTGTGCTTGCTTTGAGAAACCCAATAACCCAATGTTTAGCATCCTCGACTCTTTGTGACACCATTTGGGAAAATAGGAAATAAGCCTGATTATCTTCCTAAATTCAATTATGGCCTTTGACACTTACTAGCTATATGATGCTGGGCAGGTCACTTCAACCTGTTTGCCTCAATTTCCTCATATATATATATATATATATATATTCCAGTTTCTTTGTTAAGAAAACCCCAAATGAAATCACAAAGAATCAAACATGACTGAAAAATTACTAAACAAACTTTTTCCAGAGACTTCATCTCAATAAGAATAATCTATTGCCCTTCTGGGATTTATTTAGAAATTTTTAGTCCTGGTAGAGATTCAGCCAAAGTACAGGGGGCCACAACCCATGGAAAATATCAATTAAAAAAATAAAAATATAATATAACTGAATACAACATGTAATAACAAATATAAATCAAATTAAAAATCAATAAAAATGTGAAGTAAGCATATCTGAAATCATAAGGAAAAATAATGGGAAAAGGCAATCTTATTTATTAAAAAAAATAGAAAAAATTTTTTTTCTAGATTTTTACTAGATTACTAGCAAACCTAGTATCTAAAGCAAGATACATTTGTATCTGTGGTGCATTACAAGTTTAGGAGAAGGTTGCCTTAGGAAGGAACAAGTCTGAAGTATATCAGATCACAGATTTAGAGCTCAAAAAGAGTTTATAACCCACTTAGTTCAATCCTCCCTCATTAAACAGATGAGCAAACTGAGGGAGGCCAAAAGAGATTAAGTGACTTTCCCAATAACAAATAGTACGTGAGGCAAAGCTCAAACTCAAGTTTTCCTGCTTTGAAATCCAGTGCTCTAATCAACAATCCACCTAGCACACCTCAGACACAGAGTTCATGCATCACTACCAGAAGAATTCTGATATTAAAAGACAGATTTTTTTATTTCCAGGATTTTGGCTTAAATTAAAAATACTGCAGAATTTCTCAAAGTTTGTCTGGGCAACCATTTCTGCCTTTGCATTTCTGGGCCCCAGGTCATTCTCCATAGTTAGTGTCTGTCCAAAATGCATGTACTTACTATACAACACTCATTCCATCACATAATAGACATTCTTCAATCATTTCTTGGTTGTTTTTTTTTCCTGTACAAATAGACCAAGTTATTTGAAATAAATAGGGCCTGGAGTCTGGAAGATTCATCTTCCTGAGTTCAAATCCAGCCTCAAACACTTACTGGCTATATGACCCTGGGAAGGTGACATAACCCTGCTTGCCTCAATTTCCTTGAATAAAAAATGAATTTGAAAAAGAAATATTAACCACTCCAGTATCTTTGCCAAGAAAACCCCAAATGGAGTCACAAAAAACTGAGATAATTGAACAACAAAATACTGTAGATTTTATGAGAAGCCACTGTAACATTCAAGAGCTTGGTTCAGTCATCACAATGTTATCCACAGAAGCATCTTAAGAAAGGAACTCAAGATCAATGGGGAATCCCTTTCTTATCTGAACAATGACAAACCCATTTTCAAGCTATTTTATGCGTCATTTGATATGAATAATCAGAAAGTTATTGCACAAAATTACTTAGCTGTTTCCACCCACTTCCAGGGATTTTCTATGATTTTGATATACTGAAGAGAGACATCTCATAGAAATTTTGTTCTGCTAAACTGAAAGTTTTTTTTATAGTAATCAAATTCTAAGTGCACTAGAACATATATATGCAAAATCATTATAACAGTTCTTTTTGTAGTGACAAAGAACTGAAAACTATAATACCCATGAATTAAGGAATGGTTTAATAATGTATGATATATGAATGAATATAATTATGAAGTTTGATCAATGCATGATCAACTAGGATTTAAGAGAACAATGAAAAACCCTATTTACTTCATTAGAGAGTGCTGATGGACTAATATGCAAAATGAGTAATGCATTTTTGGACAAGCCAATATGGGAATTTTTTTTGGTTTTACTATGCTCATAAGAGTACACAGGTCCTGTGCTTTTTTGCTTCTCTTTCTTTTTTTCTGTTGAGTGAGTGATGGGAGGTATAAAATATAAAAAAAAATAAATTCTTGATAATTAAAAAAAATTAAAATTTATTTTTTTAATTTTTAAAAATGATAGCACAGATAGTTTACTAAATATTTCTGCACAATAACCTTGTCAAGTGGATTGTAAAAGTATTACTATTTCCATTTTTCAAATGAGAAAACTGGTTTGGTGAGTTTAAGTGATTTTCCAAAACTATAAAAACAGAAAGTTCTAAGGAAGTGAAGAGACATATCCTCCTAATTCCCAATCCATTGCCTTTTTAACCACACCAGAGTGCCTCTTCCTAATTTTGTTTATGAAACATGTTACAAAACTGTGATGGAGATTTGTTCATAGATGAAGCTTTATGTATTCAAGCATTTTGTAGAAGAGCAGCTAGATGGCACAATGGAGAGGGTGCTCAGCCTGGAATCAGGAAAACACATCTTCAAATCTGGCCTTAGCACGTACCAGCTGTGTGAATCTGGGCAAATCACTTAACTTTATTTCCCTCAGTTTCCTTATTTGTAAAAAGAGTTGGAGAAGAAAATGGCAAACCACTCAAGTATCTTCAAGAAAACTCCAAATGGGATCACTAAGAGTTGGACATAATTGAAAATAACTTAAGTCACAACATGTTGTACAATGGCTTATGTGACTATTAATTTAAAAGCTTCATTGTAGTAATTTCATTCATAAAACTGACACAATCTAAAAACAACAGGGATTTTCCATTTTGTACAGATAGCCATCATATATATTGACAGGAAGCAAAAACCTTTCTATGTTTAAAAAAAATGATCATTTTTGCTTTAACCAATTAATGGACAGAGTAGTACAGTATAAAGAATGCCGATTCCGAAGTCAAGAGAATCTGACTTCCTATCTTATCTAGCATGCTCAATAAATTTCTGTATCTTTGGGCAAATGGTAACCTTCCTGCAAAGGGGGGACAGAGAAAGAGTCATTTTCCTCATTTATAAAATGAGGGGTTTAAAATAAAAGGCTTTCAGGCCCCTGCCAGCCCTAAATCTATGAACCTGTAGCTATCTTCATCTTTGCTTCTAACTACCTTCATGTTCAAATTGAAGTATAATTAAATTGGAGGAGGAAAATTTAAGAGCCTTCCTCATTTAAAAAATGTGGTACAGGTTTCAAAAAACTTATTTCAGGACAAATGTCATCCTGTTTATAAGTATACATAGAATGTTAAGCCCCAAAGGCAGGAAGACAAATGGCAATGATTCCTCCTGATGATGCTAGTACACCTTCCTGTACTCTATGGGAACCTCTGGTGATGATTATAAAAAAGAGATAATATGATTAGTGGATAATAAGTTATTCTTGGACTTGGGAGGACCTGCCTGCTATCGAAGTCCTATCTCTGACACTCACTTAACTGTGTCACTAAGGAAAATTTAGTTAACCTCTCAGTACCCCAGGCTACCCTTTAACCCACTGGTATCAAATTTGAATAAAAATAGATGCCTGTGAGCCATATTTTTATTTAGAAAACCACATGTAAACATTATCTATAATTTGTATTTTTATTTGTTTTATTAAAATTTTCCAATTACACTTTAATATGGTTCCCTCTTCATCCTGGAATTTGGGAAGATTCGTGCTAACTTTAGACTGGAAAAAAACTATAAATTAAAGATGAGTTGCTGATGTGTACCTGTGGGAAATTTCCATACCAGGATATCCCTGTACAATTACTACTAACAATAATAACTGACATTCATATAATGCTTTAAAGTTTGTAAAGAACATTGCATACTTATCTATATAAGTAGTTTAAGATTTACCAAATACTTCTTCACAATAACTCTATAAGGTGGTTAGTGAGAGTATCACTATTCTGATCTTTCAAATGAGAAAGCTGGTTTGGTAAGCTTAAGTGACTTTCCAAAACCCATGATTTAGATACTTTAAGCATGATTATTCCATTTTGCATTTGAATAAACAGGTTTGCAGAGGTTCCACACAGCTAAGCATCAGAGAGGGGAATTTGATTTCAAGTTTTCCAGACTTCAAGTCCAACCCTTTATCCCACTGTTCTACAGTCATAGGCCTAGATCAAAGATGATAAATGATTTACCACCTCATTTTCTATGCTTCTGTAGCAAATAAAAGTATCTGTCTGTGCTATCCAATGAAAAAATCAGAAAGATCTGTCATCTCTGATAATGATAAATATACACTGTGTAGAGGAGTGTTTAAAAATAAAACTATTAGTTAAATCAGAGAATGTGTATTCTAACTTAGGCCCTAGCAAGTGTTCAGTCAGAACAAAAGTACATATTGTATACATGTAACTAATAGGACTAAAGTGAAAATGAATTTGTTTTGGCTTAAAAAAAAAAAGTAGAAATCTCTCTAGCTGCACAGTCATTTTTTCAGGTACATTAGAGAAATTGACTCAATTGGTCATGCTTATAAATTGAAGCCAAATATTAAGCCATTTTAGCAGCAATACAAATCTTGTATAGTATTTGGCTAATAATTTGGTGAACAAGACAGTAGAAGCATCGTCATGTTGCCTATAAGGCAGCAGCATAATCAAAGCATATTTTTAGCCCAGACATAAAATCTTCTATTTTCCTCTGTTTATTTTTTAAAAATGAGAACATTGCACTAAGTGATCTCTTGCATCCCTTCCAGTTGTAACATTTGGTAATTAAGGCCTCTTATAATAAAGAATTTGAAAAGTATGTTAATTTAAATTTACTAATTCTTTTATTCAGTCATTTTTCAATTGTGTCTGACTCTTTCTGACCCCATCTGAGGTTTTCTTGGCAAAGATACTAAATTGGTTTGTCATTTCCTTCTCCAGTTCTTTTTATAGATGAGGAAATTGAGGCAAACAGGAATTAAATGACTTGTCCAGGATCACACAGCTGGTATTTGAGGTCAGATTTTAATTCAGGAAAATCAAGACTTCCCGACTTTAGGCTTGGCATTGTGGATATACTACACCAACTATATAAAGTCATTGGAAAGTAAAGCTAGAAAGGACATATCTCTGAAAAATGTATATCTAGTTTTTACATGGGAAAAGTAGTTATTATTTTTCTGTTTTATTCATTTTTTGGCAAATTTGATCTTTATTGGATATAGTATCTAAGGCACTTCAGCAAAGCTAAACATAAAAAAACTATTTCCCCTCAGCCTTTGTACTCAGTAAACTCCAGTGCTTCCTTATTACTTCCAGGGTCAAATCCAGACACCTCTGTTTGGCACTTAAAGCCTTTCCCAGTCTGAGTTCAAACTGCCTTTCCATTGTTCGACTTTGACTCACTCTGGTCTTGCTGTTCCTCTCCCACAGCTCCCTCTACTTCCTTTCTATATGTCTTTGCATAGAAGTCCCCTTCATGCAGCATGTTCTGCCTTCTCACTTTGCCCTCTCAGAAAACTCAGTTGCTTTCAAAGCTCTGCTTGTGTTACTGTCTCCATGAGACCTTTTCTGATTCTACTTTTCACAGAGATTCTTAGCCTTCTTTATGTCATGTGGAACCCTTTGGCAGTCAACTAGTAAAGTCTATGAATTGCTTCTCAGAATAACAATTTTGAATTTATAAAATAAAATACATGGTATTACAAATCAAATACATTGGCATACAGTATAATTTTTTTTAAAGTTTACTGACTCTAGGTTAAGAACTCCCACTTATTGCTAGTGACTTTCCCTAAAATTATATTTTATGTATGTATTTACATTGCATATGTTTATATTTGTATATCATGTGTTCCTTGGTAGAAAACAGCCTTTAAAAAAAAAAAAAGGTTACTTTTTGTCTTTGTACTACTAACACTTTGCACAGTGCCTACACAGAGAAGGCATTTAATAAATACTTGTTGAATGAATGACTGTCAATTGGTATTTACTGTAATAGTTTTCAGTAATGATGTTAGACAAAGACAAGATTACAAATGAAGTAATGAAAAAATGAAAGAGAAGGATCATGAAATAAAGGTTTCTCTGAGTTGCCAGTCAAGCCATCCTCCACATAGTACATTCCCTCCATCTCAGATCATCAGTATAAGTATTGGAGTTTATGAGAAAGAACATCCCCCCAGCAGCATGCCCCCAAATAAAACAGAGTATGCCTGATTATTTTGTTCATGCTGGTAACAATAAGCTGCTGCAGATTTTTGCTAATATTCAGGAAACCTGCTGATGCTCTAGGAGAAGGAAAACACTTAGAGGTCCTTGAGAAGAGAGCTACTGTCAGTTCTGGATGCTTGTTAAAAGGGAAAGCTTGGTATAAAAGCATTAAAGAAAGCTTTCTCTGTTCTAACAGGTCCTTTGCAGTAATAGCCTATTGGAATCAACAGACTACTGGCTTCAGAACCAAAGGACCCCATGCCAAATTGGGTTTGTGGAAGACAAGTCTGAAAATTGTGCATCCGTGAGTACACAAAACATTTGAGTTACATATCCCTGTAAACAAAATACAATGAATAACCGGAGCTACCTTTTAGGAAACATTGTTTTTAATTTGCTAACTATTTGCCTTTGGGAGATTTTATTTTTAAATCTCTAACAGAGTTTAAGATGGTTCTGGAACATTTATTGATACGATAGAGATGAAAAGGACAATATTTCTGCTTACAGTTTTTCAAGTATAATTGTGTTTATTTCAACATAGGATTTGTCTTTTTAAAAGAGGAAGATTTTTTTTTCAGGTCCCCAGAAGAAAACAGAAAATAGCCTGCATGGTAACAATCAAGAATAGTTGACTATTTAAAAGGCTATAATATGAATTTGAAAATGTAGAAAAGTCACTGTGTGAGTGGATATAATTCTTATGAGAAGTAAGTATGAATTGACTTTAAGTCAATATAAAATGCTACATTTCTTTCAGATTATGGCTATGATAATGTGATAGAATTGTTACTAAGCCTAAAAAAAAAAAACTAAGCTTAAGTTAATTGAAATCTCTCATGTCTTAAGTATTTTATATACAAAGCTGTTTTCACTTAACAAAGGAGACGCTCTGAATAAATTATATAACAAAATTTTCAAATATGGAAATAAGAAATTATTTAAATGAAATAGGCTCTGTGTTCCATATGGTTATTTTAATTGAGCTGTCAGTTCCCAGAACTGGTGGGATCATCATTGCACCTGGTAAGGAGGGGCCAAGGGTTCTTTCCAGAGCAAAGAGAAACTAAATTTTCTTGCTTGAATTGAGAAAATCGGCTTTGTGCTATTTCTGTTTATAGTTAGTTGCTCACCAGCATTTCTGTCAAGAGTGAGAAACACAGTGAAAGCTGAAAATGGAATGAGTTGAGGTTTTTATCTATAAAGAGGATGAGAGCACAAGAGACAGACACTTTATCAGTTTCCCATTCCAACACTGGAAAATTTCAGGGCAAATTGATGACAAATACACAATCCATTTGACATACTTAAGTCCATGTCTTTCCTTAGGAATATGGTCAGGGCTGGAACTAGATAGCTTTATAGCTTCGGTGCTTTGTTTGGAAAAGTAATGTCTAGCTAAGAAGTAACAAAGAATTTATTTTATTTTATCTTTTTAGTTATCAGGCCACAATGTTTTAAAAATGCAACAGAAATTGTATAACTCAATTTCTTCTGATGGATCACTTTTGATATAGTTTTTAGTTTCATCTAATGAGTAATGTGAAGTTAATAATATCTGCAGATAAATACATTGTGGCTGTTATCAGGCCACAATGTTTTAAAAATCCAACAAGGTATGTCCAAAGGAAAACTGGAACTCTTAATTGAAAACCAGATAGATAACTTTGACTATATTAAGTTAAAAAGTTTTTGTACAAACAAAACCAATGCAGTCAAGATTAGGAGGGAAGCATCAAATTGGGAAATCATCTTTACATTTAAGGGTTCTGATAAAGGTCTCATCTCTAAAATATATAGAGAATTGTCTCATATTTATAAAAATTCAAGCCATTCTCCAATCGATAAATGGTCAAAGGCTTTGAACAGACAATTTTCAGAGGATGAAATTAAAACTATTTGTAGTCATATGAAAAGGTACTCCAAATCACTATTGATCAGAGAAATTCAAATCAAGACAATCCTGAGGTACCACTACACACCTGTCTGATTGGCTAAAATGACAGGAAAAGTTAATGATGAATGTTGGAGGGAATGTGGGAAGGCTGGGACACTGACGCATTGTTGGTGGAGCTGTGAACGGATACAGCCATTCTGGAGAACAATTTGGAGCTATGCTCAAAAAGTTATCAAACTTTGCATACCCTTTGACCCAGCAGCATTTCTATTGGGCTTATATCCCAAAGAAATCATAAAGGAAGGAAAGGGCCCCACATGTGCAAGAATGTTTGTGGCTTTTTGTAGTGGCTAGAAACTGGAAACTGAAGAGATGCCCTTCAATTGGAGAATGGCTGAATAAATTATGGCATATGAATGTTATGGAATATTATTGTTCTGTAAGAAATGACCAGCAGGATGATTTCAGAGAGGCCTGGAGAGACTTGCATGAACTGATGCTGAGTGAAATGAGCAGAACCAGGAGATCATTATACACAGCAACAACAATACTATATGACGATCAATTCTGATGGACATGGCTCTTTTCAACAATGAAATGTTTCAAACCACCTCCAATTGTTCAGTGAAGAAAGCCATATACACCCAGAGAGAGGGATTTGAAATGTAGACCACAACATAACATTCTCATACTCTTGATTAATGTTTACTTACATTGTGTTTCCTTTATCTGATATGTCTTTCGTGTAGATATGGTTTTTCTTGCACAACAATGATAAGTTTGGAAATATGTATACATATATATTCAATTTGTCAAGTATTTTGACATAATTAACATGTAGTGGATATCCTGCCATCTAGGGGAGGGGTGGGGAGTTGGGGGGGAAAATTTGTAACAGAAAGCTATGTAAGGGTTAATGTTGAAGAATTACCCATACATATGTTTTGCAAATAAAATAAAATTTAAAAAAAATGCAACAGGGAAAGAAGTTGTATAACTCAATTTCTTCTGATGGATCACTTTTGATATAGTTTTTAGTTTCATCTAATGAGTAATGTGAAGTTAATAATATCTGCAGATAGATACATTGTGGCCTTAAGCATCACCCAAATAGCCACAGCATTAAAAGGGAGCTAAAATAAGAAGATTCCTCTCCCTTAAGCATTTTGCAATGAATAGAGTAGCCAATATTTACATTGTGGTTTAAGAACTGCAGGAAGTTTACATGCAGTCATTTGAGCCTCATAACTCTGCTACATATTCCCAGGAAACTAAAAGAGCAAAAATGATTTGTCTTCGATTATACATTAAGTGAGCTTCATAGGCAGGATTTCAACCCAGATATCTCCAAAATTATAGACTCCAAAAGTCTCCAAAATTATAATCTGGTCTCAAGTGGTATGTAATCCACCAACAAGAAGTTGGAAATATGGAAAGAAGTTAAACTTGTTTCCTGTCTATCTACAAACTGACCCTCATCTCACATCAGAGGGGCAGAGCTGGTAGGAAAATGTCAGGGTAGACCTCAGATTTCCTAGAAGATTTTTGCAAAGTATGAGATACATGAGCTAGGCCAGTGAGATAGAGGGGTGGGTAAACTAGCATTCACCATTCAAGACAGCTTATCCCTAGGGAAGAGTTTCAAGAATGAATAAATTAACTCTCCCAGGGAACTTGGTAGTTATGATCTGAAAGTCAGGTAACATAGATAGCTAGCCATACCAGGTGAGACAAGATGTCAAGGCAGATGAACTTTTTGATTCATGTTCATTTTTTTTAAAAAGAATCTCAAATTTGGATTCAAAGTACATAACTCCTAGAGTCCTTCATACTTTTAGAGAGATTTGCCAAGTGAGGTTTTTCCAAGTAAGGTACAGATGGTTCACACTTGCCAATTGCTCCTTTTAGCTCTTCACATAAAGCTGGAGAAATTTACCCAAAGTAAAAGTCCTGGTATATGGGAAATTTATTTCTCCTCACTATTTTCTACCTATGTAACTATGACTAAAAACAGAAATATCTGTTGTTCTTTGACCCCTAAAAGCTCAAAGAAATCTTAGGGTACCTGAAAGAAGCCAGACAATGTTTCTCAAAAGTATCCTAGAGAGAAGTAAAAACTACAATAAACAAAAGAGGCTTAAAACCATAGGTAATATCTTTTGGCCTTTAAAAAAAATCTTATTTCAACTATGTCCTCCCCCACCAGCTGTCTCTCTTTTCTTCTTCTATCACATTTCTTTTTTTCCCCCTATAATCTCACACACTTATTTGTGTGTTTTCCCCACATGTTATAATCATGGGATGATGGACTATTAAGCCAGAAAAGGTACTTTGAGCTCATCTAATTCACAAGTGAAGGAACTGTGAGTTAGAGAGATGAAATGACCTTATAGTTACCCAGACACTCAATAGCATATCAGGGACAGGAATTTAGTACTCATGGATGTCAATTCAATGTCTCTGCTTTACAACATACTGCTCTTTATAAGATGAAAAAACAACACTGGGACCTCTAAATCACTCTTGCATAGCATTAAGGTGTTGTTTTGCTTTTTTCCCCACAATTAAATTGTTAACATCATTGTGGATATTGTCTTCCTGCTTCTGCTTGCTTCACTGCATCAGTGTATATATGTTTTCATACTTCTCTGTATTCTTTATAGTCATCTTTCTTATGATGCAATAATATCCATTCCTTTCCTATCCCACAGCTAATCTGGCCATTCCTCACTCTATGGAAACCGACTATGTTTCCATTTTTGCTATTATAAAAAAAATTAGTGCAAAAGGCAACAAGATGGCAGAATAGATAGAGCATTGATCTTGCAGTCAAGAATACTTAGCTCAAGCTTAGTCAGCCTCAGTCACTTATTAGCTGTATAACTCTGGATAAGCCTTTTTCACCTCTGAAAAATCAACCTGAATAATATTTTTGTGTGTCTTGGAGGGTGGGAAAACCTGCAGCATTTATGCAATTCCTCAGCTGTAATTTGGGGAAATTCTTTAGCTATTTTGACAAAATGACATATGCTATTAAAATACCATGGAACAACTCTGAGATACATATTTCATAAATTCCTGCTATTTTACATGACCTCATTCTCTGCTAAATGAAAAGCTTATCAAACAAAAACAATGTTTCTCATTAGGGTATCATTAGACTTCAAAGGGATTGAGTTTATAATTTCTTTTTCCTTTTGGCAGAATTATTCTTTTTTATTTAATATGTCAGGGTACTTTGCATATTTAATTATTTCTCCTTTGTAACATTCCTAAGGAATTAAAAGAATGGTAACTTTTGTTTTACAACTTTGAAACCTGGGGATAAAAACCATCCTATGACTTTCTGAAAACTTACTGTGGACACTGCTTTACATTCTTATGTCCCTAGAGCTTTATTGCTCTTGCATAATAATGAGATACACTTCCCCAGTCAGTTTCTTCTACAAACTTGTGGACACTTATTAGGAAATGAAAAGATGCCATAAGCAGATTAGCTGCCTTATCTGCAATGCCCATTCTTGCTATAAATAAATAAATAAATAAAAGGTGGGGGAAAACCACTTTGCTATTCGATTGCTATTTCATGTATGATTTTACCTCTTGCAAACTCATTCCTGCCTTCTCGAGTTACCTACACAGATAATTTTCAAGCAGTCTGAACCAACAATAGTCAATAAGCATTTATTAAGTGTGTGTTTCATACACACATGATATAAACAGTATAAATGAAAAATACTTTCAGAGGAAACAAATAGCCATGAGTGCCACTAAGCTCATTTTGAGTTTGAAACTAGAGGTCATCTGAGACAGTAGCTTTGGATAAATAGATTTGAGAATCTTTAGCAAAGACATAACAATTGAATTTATGTGATCTAATGACCACCAAACAAGGCAGTTTAGAGGGAAGAGGAAAAAAAAGTATTCAGGATTAATCAACATAGGTTCAATTCCATGGGTTTACTAAATAATCCAAAGTTACAGGTATTCCATGACCATTTAACTCACTTCATGTCTCCATGCACAAAAATGCAAACATTGGCTATATATCTTTTTGGTTAGTCCACTATTCAAAGATCATTCATGACTCTGCAGTCTTATTTTCTCTCTTTCATCTCAGATGTTTCATTTCTGTCTTTGAATCATCAAGTAACTAGGACCTAGCATTTAGAACATGATTAAAGAATGGTTTTTTGAGTGATGGTTGACTGAAAAATCATAAAAACCAAGGAAAGAAGAAAGTAATGATTTAAAAAAATAGCTCAAAGGTGGAGAAAAGCAGCTCAGAATACCCTTTCTACATATTGACTGCAGCTTGATTACTGACTAGACAATGTTTTCCCCTTTTTTGTATGCCCAGTATTTATAAGTACTTGTTGACTGGTAGGGGCTTGGAAATATCAACCCCTGTGACCTTTTTCAAATAACTCCATGACCTAATTATAATAAGAGCCAATATTTATATGGGGCAGCTAGGTGACACAGTAGATAGAGTGCCAGGCCTTATATCAAAAAAAAACTCATCTTAATGAGTTCAAATATAGCCTCAGATACTTTCTAGCTATGTGACCCTAGGCAAGACTACCTCAGTTCTATATCTGAATAACTAGCTGAAAAAGGAAAGGTCAAACCACTCCAATATCTTGACTAATCATCACAAAGAGTCAGAAATGACTAAACAACATTCTTGTCATATACTAAGTCACTTAACCTCTCTGATCTTCTATTTCATCATCTATGAATTGGAAACAGTAATCCTGATCTATCTCAAACTGTCATATATGTCATGCTATTTAGAGAAGTAAAGCTAGGGTTGGAATAAAAAGCAAATATCAGCTGCACACTGAATTAGATGATAGGTAGCAATATGAGTATGTGTTGTTTTTTAAAAATCTTCCATCAAATATCATTTCCTTAATATTAAAATTTAAAAATATAATGAGTTTGTATTCAACATTTACTTTTATTAAAATATAGTTGCATAGAAAATCAATTTCTTATATGCTCTATCAAAAGAAAACTCATGTGAATAGCAAACCTGAACTTGTGTTAGTCTAAAGAGGCAAAATTTTATAGTAGCTATTAAAAAGAATTCATTTACTTCTAGAGATCATGCTTTGTACAAACTATTATCAATGATGAAAGAAAACATCAACAATCACAAGTTGTTAGTAAGGTCTACTGCTAATTACTCCTCCAAAAGAGTAATGAATAGAACTGATATTATTGTCATGAAAGTTGAAAGGTTAAGTAAGGCATTATATTTTAAAGCCATAGATTTAGATGAAATGTAGCAATTTGGACATCTGAGTCATTTTTTCCATGCTAATAGCCAGAAATCATGAAAAATGCCCTTTCAGACCACTTATAGTTTTCAGTTATATTTTTAGAAACTAACATCCATTGCCATAAACTCTTCTGACTTTGCTTACTAGCTAATTCCCAATAACCATAATTACAAATGGTGTTTATCCTCATATGCCACAGGAATTTACTCTTTTCATATCTTAATAATCCAGGGAAATTGTTTTAGAAGGCTCTGAAAAATCCAATGATAATTGAGGAAAGTGCCTTTAGGAACTGAAACAAAAATGCACTTTTGATAAAAAGTAATTAGTCCTTCATTATCATTTGCATGTGCTCAATTTCATTCTCATTCCCTACATCTCCTCTTTCAAACATCTCAATGAAGTACTAGAATCTCTACATTAAAAAAGAACTAAGATGTCTTGAGAATGACAATAGATGGGAGAAGAATATCTTATTTCAATACACTGAAAAAAGACTAATGGTCTTAATGCAATTTGGTATTTACAGGAAAAATAAAAGAAATATGGCAATGATAGATGAATCCTTTTTAATTGTCATAAAAATAAATTCACACTCTACATTTCAACTTTCCCTTTTGCCCAAATCTGAACCTGAATTTTACTTTAACAGATCAAGCATAAGAATGTCACTGACCAACATTGCAAAAGAGGTTGTCATTAGACAGAAATCAAATATTTTTCTCAATTAAATTTTCAAATCCTTCAAATATGTTATTATTTCATTCTTTAAAAAATAATTTAAACATAATGAGATGATTCAGGCCTGTTCCAAAGATCTTATGATGATGAAAGCCATATATATTCACAGAGAG
Organism: Myrmecobius fasciatus; assembly: GCA_023553655.1. Lineage (NCBI taxonomy): Eukaryota > Metazoa > Chordata > Mammalia > Dasyuromorphia > Myrmecobiidae > Myrmecobius > Myrmecobius fasciatus. The sequence goes on from JAJPUD010011626.1 coordinate 20,553, forward strand.
GACTATGGGAACTGGGGGTGGATTATAACAGCATTTCACTCTTTTTGTTGTGGGTTGCTTGAATTTTATTTTCTTTCTCATATTTTTTTTTACTTTTTGATCTGATTTTTCTTGTGCAGCAAGATAACTGCATAAATATGTATGCCTATTTTGGATTTAATATATATATGCATATATATATATATTTTACCATGTTTAATATATATTGGATTACATGCCATCTAGGGGAGGAGGTGGAAGAAAGGGGGGGATTGAAACATAAGGTTTTTCAAGAGTCAATGTTGAAAAAATTATCCTTGTATATGTTTTGAAAATAAAAAACTTCAATAAAAAATAATTTAAGCAGTTGGAATCATAAGATGTCAGAATGGGAAGGGGTCTTACTGGCCAAGCTTCCAGAAATTTGTTATGGACAATTTACCTCCTGTGACCTTGAATTTGATTGGAAATTATTTTACCTGTATTTACTTCAGGACCTGATTAGTACAAATAACAAATCCCCTGATATGACTCACAGATTTGAATTCATACTGCTAGGGGTTCTAATTATGCAAAATAAGGTATTTGGTTCCAGTCTAATGGTCATATGCAGTGTGAATTCAAATAATGGAACCCAAAATATCTGTAACTAATAATACCTAGGACCCAGATTACATCTAAGTTTTTTGGTAAGAATCACCATTATTTGAAATCTGTTTTAATCATAACCAAGCCAATATATTGGCAAGAAAGTCTAGACAGAACTTGACTAGGTCCAAGGACAAAGTGTTTTTATGCTCCACCTAAAAAATTAAATGAAAGCATTAAGAAGCTTTCTTGCATCTTTGCTTCACAGGGAATATTCCAACATTCCAGAAAAATGTCATTATACCATTCTAGGGCACACTGATTCAGGTAGAGCTGCTATGCAACAGAGAAGAAAGAGGTCTGGAAAGGAAGACAGCAAGAGGACTTAGGATACTGTCAACAGATAAAAAGAAGCTGGGATTTAGAAGTCAGGTATCTAACTATAAAATGTACTCATTATGGCTTATTGTACATGTGTGGAGAGAATTGTATCTTTGTTGTGATAAGAAATCTGTGGGCAAGAGCTTTGAGGAACAGTATGGAAGGCTGTTAGGGGAAATATTGGTGAAAAAAAATGCCTTCATCTGATAGAGAGATAAACTAGAGAGAAATTATAAGTTTTATCTCTGTTTTTGTAAGGCGTTTCTACTTCAGCCTTGATGCATCTATGAGCTAGCTATGGAAAGTGAGGTCAGAAGATTATGGCTATGGCTAATCCATACAGATCTCACCTCTCTATTGGAAGCTGGCTGTCCCAATCTACCCCAATGATTTTGGTTGCTTCAGTTAGCTAGTTGATGGTTGGTTGTGCCCTGTTTGGTTTTATAACATAGCTACATTTCCCTTGATAAAATATATTTCCTAGTTGGAAATATTTAAAAGTAATTATTTTGAATTTTTTTTCCATTGAAGACTGGAAAGCAGATTTCCATTTCTTGAAAAGTTAATTCAAACTCTCAGAATAGTCTTCTCATTACAAAGATCTGTCAAAGGAAGGAAATGGAATTCCTCCACAGTTAGGCAGGTGTTACCTTTCACTGCCATTTGAAAAGAAAATCAGCAAGTAGACCTCACCACTCCAAAAGATTTGGACTAGGCGTCCTTTACCTCCATTTTATTTTAATTAATGATGCTTGTATACTCGGCTTGCTAACGGGTGAAATGAGAACAATTCACTTATCTTTCAGGAATCTAGATTCTATTTGCAATAATTGCAAAGCAAAATAGTAAAGGCATTTGTAAATGGTTTGCTGAATATTATAGTGAATATCATAGTTCTCAAATGAATATAATCATATAATTGAGTAAATGTGTCATGGACACATACTATTGTTTATTTGTTTGTTATTTGGGATGTTTGTTATTGTTGTGATCATAAACCAATGGGAAAATCTTACCAATGAAAAGGAAAACTTAGACACTCACTCTGCTTTGTTATAAGAGAAACACCAGAGCCTATCATGTTTGCATACCATTTGATATAAGACTACTTATTGATTTGCATGGGAGTTTGAAGGCCCTGAAAGCTTTGGCAAGTGACCTTTGACACTCTGAGTACCTATGCCAATGTTATTGTGCTATTATTTGCATGAAATATTAAGGAATAGGCAGAAGGATGTCAATAAACTCAAGGTTCTGTTCAATTAAATGCTCTCAAAATAAAAGTCTTAACCTTGAAATGGATAATGTACTAGTTCAGTCACTATTGACTACCTGAAGTAGAGGAGTACTTAATGAGCTTCATGGGACACTACCTCAGAATTGTAGAGTGGTTGCAGGAATAGATTTTTCACTAGCCTTGCAGGGAAATTATCAGTAATTTTGAAAATTTATGGTCTTCTTTATTTATTTGTTTGTTTGTTTTGAGCTCAATTTCCTGTATTTGTAGGAAAACCATGAGACGAATGACACTATTTGCAGAGGGAAAAGTCAAAGTTGATGAATGGTCCAGGAAAACAGAAAGTTCTAGGGATGTACTTTGTTTTATAAATGAGGAAATAATGGGATCTCAGAGGAAGATGAAGGACTTCATCTAAGAACACTCAGCTAATCAGTAGTAGAATCTAGACACAGAACCCAGAGCTCTTGATTACCATTTCAGTGCTTTTTAGACAATCACAATATAGAAAAGCAGGGAGAAGGACAGGAAGGTACCTGACATAGGGGTATGTGGGAGAAGTCCCAAAGAGGACAGAAATGAAATTGTATGAGAACTGCTTTATAATGGCAAAAAATTTCTCAGACTCCTATTCTGGTACTTATGTTACTCATATCCACTGATCCAAAAAATCCATAATGTAAAAAGGAAGTTTAAATTTTGTTAAACTTTCAAATGAGTTTGACAATTATTGGCAAATACCTTCAAATATTATTATAACATCTCCATACATTTGGAAAATGGTGACATGTATGTGGGTTATGAAGTAATATAGAAGATAGAGAGTTAGTCCTAAAGTCAGGCAGACTTTTCTTAAAATTGAAATCTGGCCTCAGACACTGTATGATTCTAAGCAAGTCATTTAGCCCTTTATACCTCAGTTTCTTCACCTGTAAAATGAGCTAGAGAAGGAAATCACAAAATACTTCTGTATCTGCCAAAAAACACCCCTCCCAGTTTTATTTCTGCCCTTCCGAACTTCAAACTCATGCCCTACTTTTGGTTCCTTTTATTGTGCTAGCTTCTGTTAAAATATATGCTCCATGCAGGAAGGAACTGTTATTCTTTATAACTCTCTCATCACAATGTTGGAGGGGATGTGGGAGGGCTGGGACACTGATGCATTGTTGGTGGAACTGTGAACAGATACAGCCATTCTGGAGAACAATTTGGAGCTATGCTCAAAAAGTTATCAAACTGTGCATACCCTTTGACCCAGCAGCGTTTCTATTGGGCCTATATCCCAAAGAAATCATAAAGGAAGGAAAGGGCCCCACATGTGCAAAAATGTTTGTGGCAGCCCTTTTTGTAGTGGCTAGAAACTGGAAATTGAATAGATGCCCTTCAATTGGAGAGTGGCTGAATAAATTATGGTATATGAATATTATGGAATATTATTGTTCTGTAAGAAATGACCAGCAAGATGATTTCAGAGAGGCTTGGAGAGACTTACATGAACTGATGCTGAGTGAAATGAGCAGAACCAGGAGATCATTATACACAGCAACAACAGTACTATATGACGATCAATTCTGATGGACATGGCTCTCTTCAACAATGAAATGTTTCAAACCACCTCCAATTGTTCACTGAAGAAAGCCATATACACCCAGAGAGAGGGATGTGAAATGTGGACCACAACATAACATTCTCATACTCCTTGATTGATGTTTGCTTACATTGTGTTTCCTTTATTTGATATATCTTTTGTGTAGATAAGATCTTTCTTGCACAACAATGATAAGTTTGGAAATATGTATACATATATTCGATTTGCCAATATTTTAACATAATTAACATGTAGTGGATATCCTGCCATCTAGGGGAGGGGTGGGGAATTGGGGGGGAAAAATTTGTAACAGAAAGCTATGTAAGGGTTATTGTTGAAGAATTACCCACACATATGTTATGCAAATAAAATTAAAAAAAACTCTCTCATCACAGTTCCTTGAACATTGTAAGCACTTGATAAATACTTGTTTTTTCTCTTTCTTCTCTTGTTCCCTCTTTAAGCAAAAAAGATAACAGATGGTAAATTCAACAGATGTGCCAGTATTTTATAATGAATTTATTTGGACTATATCATTTCAGTGTCCAGTGTATTATGGGTATAGCGGAAGTGATAATGGTACTCTTAATAATAAAGTAGGAAGACAATTTATATATAGGTATTTCATTGAAAAAAATGCTTTGAAAAAAATGTTTGTACACTGATATTTCAAAGTAGATAACCCAGAATACCAAATCTCTACACTGCTGAACCTTCCTATTTTTTTTTTTGCTTTTTGCTGAGGCAATTAGGGTTAAGTGACTTGCCCAGGGTCACACAGCTAGGGAATGTTAAGTGTCTGAGACCAGATTTGAATTCAGGTCCTCCTGACTTCAGAGCTGGTGCTCCCTATTACTCTTACTATTATCTTCTCAGTTACTTGGGTCTATAACCTAAGTATTATTCTCTTTCATCTACCATATAAAATCAGTAGGAAAGTCTTGTTATTTCCACTTGGAAGTCAAATAATTTTTAAAAATTAATAAACTAAGCACACAATGGGTTCTTATATTATGTATACTGTTGAGATATGGTTTGGTATAAACATTTGTCTGTAAAAATACTGTCTATTCACTACTCATATTTTAATCAAGAATATCTTTAGAATATACATAGCTCATTCTCATAAAGCTTTTACAGAAATTCGAAAGCATATATATGGGCTTGGAAGTTGCTAATGTGTTCTTGTTCACTTTTTTATGTGTAAAAAGAGACAGTAGGTCTGGGCAGAGATGCAGAATAAGCTGAGCAGAGAGAGGATGCAATGCCCAAAGTCCAAAAAAGACCACCTCTCTTCTTAAAAGAAGGATGGGAGTGGGAGAATGTGGTGGGGTGGGAGGATGGGGAAGGGAGAAGAAGAGAAGTTTGGGGTCCAGCTACAGAGATAACCCTCAAAAAAGAGATTATATTCTAATTGGAATTGCCATGCAAATCTGTCATAGAAGGCATAACTGAGAATGTGTATGACTTGGAGAGGGATTAGTTGATCACTGCTTGTATTCTCAGTGCATTTATCTTGTATATATATATATATGATTGCTTTCATGTTGTCTCTCCCATTAGAAGAGAAGCTTCTTGAGGAGAGTAATTATGTCTTAGCATAAGGCTGGCACATAATGAACACTTAATAAAGGAATGTGACCTGATGTGGTAAAAGTGAAAGACAGCAAGCAACTTTAGTTTATAAATTGATATGTTTGACATATTAAAAGGAAAGAAAGGAAGGTTTCAAGGATGGTGACTAGACTCTCTTTGGAAAATTTAGAGGGAAACATTTTGCATGACAGTGACATCAGATGAGGAAATGTGGAAGAATTATTTGACTAAAAAGTACAGCTCCAGCAAAGAATTACAATTTGAAGGGGGAAAGGACCCCCTTTTGTACGGCTAAGATCACTTATAAATTCTTAGGTTTAGTTCTCGGCATTATGTTTTAGGACGAAAAGTGACTAAAACATACTCAGTGAAGGGTAATAGGGGAAAAAAAGATTCTGGGAAATAAGCCAGATGAAATTAATGGAAGAAACTGAGATATCTACCCTGAAAGAGAAATTAGTTAGCTGTTATACAATAACAATTTTTAAATATTTAAAGCATTTTAAGTAGAAAACTAATTAGTTTTATTCTTATATATCCAAAGGACCATTGGGTTAAAGTTAAAAGATGAATTTTCTCTCATTCTAAGGAAAATTATTTTAACAGTTAAAGCATTATTAAAATGAAATGAGCAACTTTGTGTTAATAGGCTCCCATGTCTCTAGATCAAGCCTATCAGGGATACTGTAAAAGAGAACCCTGCAATGGATAGGAGTATGGACTATATCATACTGATGTTGCCTTTTGGCAAGACTAACCCTTGAAGAAAGAGGCTTGCCCAGCCTAACTCACCCAGCTTCTGAGAGTACTCATTCACTACAGAAAACTTTGTTTCCCTCTTATCCCTGAGATCTCATTTCCAGACAAACTTCTTTGACTTTTTCAACATTGAATCATCCTAGACTTTCCTGGCTCTGTTTTTCTCAGCTTACTCCAGCTTCTTCTATTATCATTTCAGCCAGCTTGGTAGACTCCTGTCCTTCAGGATTTCTAGTTTCTGCTTCTAATAACTCTTGTTAAGCTATGGGACATGACCTGTTTAACAAACAGTTATTAATCACTTCAGTTGCAAAGTATAGTGGATTAGTCTTACAAAATTTTTAAAGTAATAATATAGTCTTTCTTACAAGAAGTTTATGTTTTACTGGGGGCTCCCTGCTCTTGACTTTTCCCTAACTAGCATATAGTAAAGAGATATCTCTACCATTTAATAGGCTCTGTAAAGTCAAGAACCATCTGTCTTATTACAATATATTTCACTGTGCCTAACATAGTATATAAATTTTTTTTAATAATTGATTGAAATGGATGACCTCAGAAGTACTTTCCAATTCTTATGATTTTATGAATAGATTACAGATTATATTATAATTATTTGTGGTTCTATGTACTTATGGAAAATCTGAATACTCTGCACATTTCCTTCCCATTATGATAGCTATAGAAATTTTTTTTGTGTTAGCCTATTTTTAAAATTTAACAGGCTGGTCAATGATTTTACAAACTTGGGCAATTTTTATCATTACCTTCCCAGGTGCTTTTCCTGAAAGTTTCCATGACCTTCTAAAGATTTTAATTGGACAAGTAGCTTTACTATGTTTTGATAATTACATTTTAATAAAGCAGTTAATTATTTAATGCCCTAAAGGATAAGTATTCACTGTTTCCACATAAATTAATTCAACATGGATGAAACTAAAACAATTGCTATTTCATCAGATTATTTTCCAACATGGGGCCCCAGCAGAAAATATGTTAACTTTGTATTACACATGAAATTTATTTTAGCATCATGGTAGCTAATATCTTTGCTCCCATTCAATATACTCAACATATTTTAGAATTTTAATGTTTCTCACCAAACTGGTTTTTCATAGTTACCTTCCATAGAAGCGTTCCAATTTCACTTAAGCTAAATTCTTATTACCTCTTACCTTCCTCTAAACTAGCTGTCCAGCATATCTTAGGTAATTATACTTTGCACTTGCTTTTTCATTAATTTGCATCTAAGAATTAGTCAACTGCATTTCCTTTCTTTTTTTCACTGAAGCATGATCAAGCATCTCTCAAGAACAATATTGTTTCCTGCATAAAATCCACTCTTTGTTTTTCTTCCACATTGTAATTAGCAAAGGTATTTTTAGTCCAGTAAACTCTAATTTGCCACCCAGTTTTACTGTATGCTCTTAATTACAACCTGGCAGAAGGCAATAAAGCTCTAATAGTAGTCACAGTTTGGGCAAATGGTTTGTAACCCAGTTAGGAGTTCAACTATGTCTTTGTGTTTATTGGCTCCTCAGAAAGAAAAAGCCAGTGATATATTTTCCAAAAGGGTCAAATAAAAGAACAATATAACATGACATACTTGATTCAAAGAAAAACTTGTGAGTTCCTTTGGATTCCCTCACTCAGTGATCAATTATTCATTAACAATGCTTTTAAACATTTATCAATTTAATTTACTATTACTCAAGAAAGTTTCTATGTTGTGGTGATAGAAATATTTGCATTGCATTAACAAGATATACACATAAACCTAAGCCAAAATATATTCATCTTCAAAGAACAGAGGGAGGAAGAGCTGAGAAATGGATATTTCAAGAAAGGTAAGGAAAAATAAATTAGAATTATTAATCATATAAACAACAACAAAACATGGATATTTCAATAGAAATAGAAAAAGGCTCTATCAAAGGCAATATTCATTTATATCAAAAAACTTTAAGAGCATAAGCATGGAAGGATCCTTCTTTAATATAAATAAATGGGCATCTATGCCCAACAACAAAATATAAAATAATCTGTAACAGAAAAACTTAAAAAACTTTCTCAGTATAATTAGGAATAGGGCAAGACTATCACTATTAATATATTTTTCAAAAATGATAGCAGAGAGATAAGGGAGTAAAATTAAAGGCATAAACATCAATAAAGAGGGGTCAAATTGTTCTTAATCACAGATGATATATTGATATACTTTAAAAACCTCAGATAATCAGTAAAGAAACTAAGATGATGAATACCTTAAGTACCAGGATACAAAGTAAATCCACAAAATCATCATCATTTCTAAACAATCCTAAACCAAAAAAAAGAAAGAAACAAGAAATTCCATTAATATAACTACAAAGTACATAAAATGTCTTAGCATTCACCTATTGAGTCAGTCTCAAGATTTGTGTAAATTCAGCTTTTTATTGATATAGTTGTTTTTCCATGAACTGTGGTTCCCACTTACTCTTTTTCTCTCTGTTCCTTTCCAAAGAGCTTTTCCATCGGATAAAATAAGGTTTTTTTTTCTTTTTCAGACAAAGAGGAAGAAAATTTTTAATGGGTAAAATCTATTTATATATCAAAAAAGTACTTTCCAGCAAAGGAGGAAAGGAAGGCATATTCTCATTATCCTTCTTTAAAACAAATCATTCTTTATAATTTAACCACATTATTTTTATTGCTTAGTGGTTCTTGTTCTTTCCATATGTATTGCTGTAGTATATATTGTTTTTTTCTTGGCTCGGCTTGTTTCACTTTGCATAAGTTCATGTAAGTATTTCCATGCTTCTTCACCATTTGTTAAAGCACAGTACTATCACAATACATTCATGTACAGAATCCATTCCCAAATTGAAAATGTATTCAGAATTATCTATTTTCAGTAATTGCCTTGATCCAGGGATGTGCTGAAGCTAGGTCCTATTGATTTGAAAAACAATTGTTTAATTTTTAGTATGAACATTTACACTTTGGCAATTGGCAAATGCTACAAATAAGAGCTCTGTATACATATGTTGTAAGTTATATGTTTTTTAACTGTTAAGTGAGGGCTCTGAGATACATAGTTTAATAGGGACTATTATTGTTATTCTTTGCAAACACATAGAATTTTCTGACAACAGAAGATGGAGGTAGGAGACTGACTATACACAAGGCCTTTCTTCCTTCTATATCCTTCACCAATTGGAAGGGAAGAGTGGATCAAAGAATCCCCTTAATGGCCATGGAACCCAAAGTCTTCAAACAGTTCCCACCAGAATTTTCAGATTAAGAAGTCAGTCCATAAACATTTATTGGGCATTTGCTACATGCCATGAACAACACTAAGAACTGGGCAGTCAAAGAAAGGCAAAAGTCATTCCCTATCCTCAAGAAGCTTTCAATCTAATGAAGGAAGATACCACCCTAAAGGAAGATGAAAATCAGGGATGGAGAGAAATATACCACAAAAAAGAACATTAAGGTGTCATTGAGTCATGCTTTACCAGCACTTTTTGAGCTTTCTCAAAACATACTAAGGCACAATGACAATTTATCAAGTCAACAATCAAAGACGTTTCATCATAGGCCTCTTTGTGAAATATTTAGTATATATAAATCAGCCAATATGAATCATTTTAAAGCAGTGTCCTATTCTACTCTTTTATACTTCAAACAACAACCTCAAAACTTTTAATGTGAAATTTCTCTTTCATTAATGAGGCCAAAAAGCGAGAAACAACATCCTTGGTTTGGAAGACATGGTAGTGGAAAAAATAGTAATACTGGTATCAAAGATCCTAAGATTAACCTTATTTTACTTTAGGCAAATCACTTATTCCATCTGTAATTCATTATTTTCATCAGTGCCTACACTGCCACATTTACCAGCTTATTGTGAGGATCAAATAAGATATGTATAACTTATGTGAATTGCATTAGAGAGAGAAAGTTTGAAAGAGTGACTAGGTAGAAGATCACTTTCAAAGTCAAGATAACCTGAATAAAAGCTCCATCTCCACCAGATATTGATCATGTGATCATGAAAAAGTCACTTTTTATAGATCTGGGGAGAGGAAGAATCATGTAAGTATGCATATACATGTGCATATGCATGTATGTATGTATAATGTGCATAATAGCATATATGCATATATGAACAAGCGTGTATGTATGTGTTCATATGGTTTTTAATTATTATTGGTTACCAAAAAAATAAATTTAGTATACATGTTAAGAGGGTTTGACACATTTATAATTCATATTAAGACAGATACATACATTATGGTTTCAGGAACACTTATGCATCATCTAGTTAGCAAAAAATGTGTTCCATATCAATAGTTAAGTTGGAAATAAATTTTAATTTATTTTAATCTAGAAGATATGTTTTCAGATAAACTGGTATTTTTCTTTTTAAAGGCACACATAATATCCAATTGCAGTAATGTACAATTCAACTATGAAAGCATTATGAATTTTTTTAAACTCACATTTATAAAAATAGCCAGCTTTTTAAGGTTCACAGAGTACTTTACAAACATTATTTCATTTTATTCTTACCACAATCTCAGTAGATACTATTAGTATTTCCACATTACAGATGAGGACCTGAGGCAGATGGAGATTAATTCAGGGATAGGGTCACACATGTAGTAAATGTCTGACATCATCTTTGAATTCCTCTCTTTGACCTGGGATCCAGCCTTCTTTCCATTGTGTCACCCAGTTATTGATCTCACACACAAGAAGAAAATGACCTTGCCACCTGAGTTTTCTCTTACTACTTTTTCCTTGGGAAAAGATAGAAAGGAGGCAGGGAAGAACCACCCAATTATAAGAGAGCTTCCTTTATTTCTGATCTAACAAACATTTGCAGGCATCAACAAATCTCTTGAAAGAAAATTGATTCACATGCCTACAGCAAGCAAATTGTTTTTATTAAACACCGCACTTAAAGTGTAATTTCCCTCACTCTAATCATTTGTAGCTACTACTGTTCTGTCATCAGCACAAATTTATCACTACTTTGTAACAGGAATTACAGAGGAAAATAGACAGAAAGAGATTAAATGATTTTCACAACTCCTTGTCATTAGGTAAGTAGTAATTTGGGCCTTAGGGAATTTTTCCAACTAACCAATAACTCATTCAGTCATGAAGGTAGGGAAAGAGGAATAAGCATTTATATAATGCCTTCTCTGTGACAAACACTTATATAAATACTATCTCATTTTATCCTCACAGTAACCTTGTGGGTTATGTGTTACTGTTGTCCCCATTTTACGGTTGAGTAAACAAAGGCTAAACAACTTGCCCAGATAGATTTGAACTCAGGTATTCCTAATCCCTGAGCCACAGCTGTTTGAAAAATAGGAAAACTAAATTGCGCACATCCTTCTACCATAATCAAATGAGCTGAGGAGTAGCTGCTGCCATCGGCCCCAGCCTCTTTCCCACCCTGCAATTGCCTAAAAAAGGCAGATACCAAAGCAGAGAGCATCAAGCCTTTAAGGCTAGTGTTCAAAATTGGCCTTTATAATGTGGGTGAAAAGATGATTTTGCTGAAAAGAAAGAGAACATAAGAGCACTTACTGGAAAAAGGAGGTTCTAGGCAGTCTCTTCCCCTCAGGAGCTTTCATATTAGGCTCTTCACAGCTTTTCTCTTTTACTCCATCTCAAATTCTAAAATAGGATGGTCATTTTCTCCTAGGGTGCTCATCATTTCTATTAGTCATGAGTCCTTCTTGAACTTTTACTGTTAACTTTATTATGTAGGAACTTCTCATAATAACTTCATAGCTTTACCTGCAAAGGATTACTAATAGGTTTTGGAATACTATTAAGTATGTTTAATAGTATGCTTTTATTTTTAAAAAATTTTATATGACATTTCTAAACTTTTCACTATAGTATAAAAGTAACTTTATAATGTAGGAACTTCTCATAATAACTTCATAGCTTTACTTGCAAAGGATTACTAGTCATAGATTTTGGTAACTTAATAGTATATTTTCATTTTTTAAAAAAATCTAAATGACATTTCTAAACTTCTTGCCCTATAGTATAAGAGTAACCCTAAGACAAGATGGAAGTTAAACATTAATTTCAAAGTTCAGCAATGCCTCCCTTCCTAATCATGCAATGACATTTAGATCTTTGAAAGCACATCTTTAAGTTGTCAAATGAACCTATTTGATTCAACCTTCTTGAACCAATAAATGAGACAAATGAACCTCGTGAGTTGATTTTTTACTAACTATGGAAATAGACATTCAGACTACTCTCAGAGATTCTACTTAAATGCCCAGGATTATAGTGTATCACAACATAAATATAGTGAGTCAGACCATGTAAAAGAGTCATAACTCCAGTAAAAGGAATACGGAATACTAGTGTGATATTATCTCATCATTGCTCAAAGATGTCTAATAATTGGATATAAATGTGCTGGCCTATGTAGAACAATGCTTCATTACATATCAGAAAGTTGTTTGGTTTTTTTTTGTTTGTTTGTTTGTTTTCCTGGATCTTGCCTATGTATTTTCAGAGTAAAGACATTTTAATGAAAAAAGAAAGGAATATTTTTTTAAAAGAACATTTTGTGTGTAAAACTAGGGCACATTCTCTATACATTTGCATATCATCAGAGGGCAAAAGCATGTACCCTGCTTCTAATTTAATTTACTTCCACTCAATCTTCTTTGAACCAAGGCTAGAGGTTCCGGGTTCCCTAAGTAGGTAGAATTGATCCAGTTTTTTATCCATGCTCACTACAGTTTTGAATGGGATCATTAAAGATACCTCCTTAGCTCCTTCTTTTGGGGGAAAAAATAAAGACTACCAATGAAGAAAGATAGATGTGGCTGTGGCCTCTCCATTAGTCACTTGGTGTTCCATGGATTACAAAGAAATGTTTTCCACTTTCAATTTGATATGGTAATTTCTTGGTTGCCTAACTTTCCATTTGTTACTTTAAACAAGGTTATGCTGCCACAAGGGTCTGTTTGTCATAGATTTATAAATCTAAAACTAAAATGGATCTCAGAGGCCATCTAGTCCAAACCCCTCATTATACAGAGCAGGAAAATGAGGCCCAGGGAGGCTATATGATCTGTATAAGGAGTAAGCATTAGAGGTGTAATATGGACCCAGGTTCTCTGATGGCAGAGTCAGTATTCTAAGATTCAAAAGAAATTCTAAACTCTGATCAACTGGTAAATTAGTTTAGCTAAAATTTCTTAAAGCAGTGATGTTCAAAATAAGGGCCATGTGCCCCCAGAGCAGCCATAGCCTCACTCAGAAGGGATCCATCAATAGGGGGAAGGAGTAGGAAAACAGATCATATGTCTTCCTATGACAGCCAATCAAGAGCTCATCTCCAATACAACTGTACTACCTACCCCCTTCACCCATTATCACTTAATACTTCCCCATTCCAATCTTCCCATTCATTGTTGGACTTCATTGATATAATACATGATCAAAAATGTTTGAAAAAAAATTTTTTAATAAAAAAATGTTTGGAGACCATTATCTTATTACAGGGTAAGACACATTTTAAGCAAAGAATAAAGTATTTCACCTTCCCACATATTCATGGGATTCTTCCTATTATTAAAAATACTTAATTGTATCATTCACTCAACTCAGAAATATCCAAGCATATTGGAAAAATGTGTCCCTGCTTATGTTGTAGGAATATATAATTCCTTTTTCATTGCTTTTGTTTGATAGTTTCTTAAAATCATTTTAACTAAATACATTTTTAAAAAATGATTTTACCAAAACTACTTGGAGCACAACTGCACATTTTATTTCATTTTGTTAGCCTTTAAATTTGGAATATAGTAGTTGGCAAGAGAAATAAAATTAAACATGAAGAACTCTAGATACTATAAGAGCACGCAAAGCCTGGCTCATTTGACTCTACATATATAATGATCACTTTCTGAGCCCCAACTGAACACTAGTGAATTGGAGCTTTTTCTAAAGATAGAAAATGAACATTTCACATCATACTCTGGAAGAGGGAATTAAGAATCTCGGGCAAGAAAAGATGATGTGACCCTTCCCCTAAGCACACTACCAAAGGATGATGAAAAGCCATATTTAGTGCTTAGAAAGTGTAGAACAGAACTTGCTTAAAAATAAAACTTAAAAAAAAACAGTCTGATCATTTTCAGTGACTTCCTAAGAAGGTTGAGGGATATAAAATGTTTCAAGGACTTTGGATCACTTAGATTAAAAAATATGCTTTTAACATTTGGCTACAACTGGAACAAAAGTAGAGTGAAATATCTATCAAGGTTACTAAAATAGTGGAGGTAAATTGGATTTCACTTTTTGTCACAAAGATAATTGCCTCACCTTGTGGCGGGATCATAGAAATCAGGAAATAAATTAGTTTTTTATTAACAATGACACAAATTTGAATAAAATGTTACAGAATAAATATAGATAAAGTACTGACTAAGGTGAATTGAGGTCTGTGACTGAAAGTGTTCACAAAGTAGAGGGGAGGTCTGGAACTAAGCAAAATAGACCAAAGTTGGCCTATCAAAACTCAGGGTGGTTCCACCTTTGGAGCCCCCTCCTCAAGTGGACAAGAAGTAAACAAAAAACAAGAAGTACTTTGAACCAATGATAGTTAAATTCAGACACAACTGTAGGGTAAAAAATTTTATAATATAATCATTCATAATCTTCATAGTAATTTTTTTATCTTGGAGTTTTATGTCCAGAAAATATGTCCAGTAAAATCTGATGGGAGCATAAGTTCTGGCAGATTTTCCATATGGAAATATTCCAAGAATAGGGCTATGATGGATGACACATCTATCCTTTGGGGAACCAATCCAGGCATGTTTGGAGAGCTTTAATACCAGAGAGTTAGCCAAGAGATGGCAAATTCTCTTGGACATGGGAACTCATTTTACTGTCTCCTGAGGCATGGAGGTCCCATAGGATCACAGAATTTTGATCTAAAACAGACCTTAGATAACATATACTCCCAAAATCCTTTCTTTTACTGGTTAAGAAACTGAGACCCAAGAGAAATTAAGTGACTTTTTTCCCTTAACAATCTGCAGAGACATTTATAAACCAAGACTTTTGACTTGAAATTCAATTTTACTTTGGTTATGTTAGGTTCCCAATTACATTAGTATAGGGATTATGCAAGCAAATGAATTCAGAGAACTTTCAAGTGATTAGAAATAAGTATTGGAGAGAGTTTATTTTCTAAGTGCATACAGTTAAGTCAGTCAATAGTCAGCAATGATTCAACATTGTTTTATAAACTTTGTAGTAGGTGATAGTTTTGTGTAGATTAATTAATCTTCTCAAGCCATCTCAGACCAATACTGCAGTATGTCAGGATTAGGTGTTACTTGAAAGAAAAGTCTGCATATGACTTAATATAGGCTAGACTGTGCCACCACAGACCTGGCAAAGGATTAAATACATCCAAGTTCAAGAAGAATAGTTTGATAAGTAGAAATATTCAATTAATACAGTTTCATCCAAAAGGAAATTAAAAACTTTCCCTTTCCCTCCATAAACAGCAAAGTTTTAAGACCAAAATGATAAACACTGCTGTCTTAGTCATTTTTTAACATCATAGCATTGCCTCTGAGATATATGACAATTCTTCCTTAATTTCTTTTATTTTTTCATACTGGAAAACAGTGATGAAAACTGGCAGCACTAACAGGCTGGAAGTCCAAAGGATGACTATAGTTCCCCTCCCTGTAACCCTGAAGGGTTGGAATTTCTAATCCTTACACTTAATAGTCCCCATCCTGTATTTCCCATTACTCATTAACCAATAGAATTCATTTAGCTTTTAGAAATAAAAATAAAAAAAGTATAACAAGAACAATAGTTACAAACAACAAAACAACAACAACACTCTCCCTAGCCCCAAGTCAAGGAACACTTTTCTTTTGCACATAAAATGATGGACTCTGATGCCAATTGTGAGCTGCCATTGGGACCCCTAATGGATCATATAGGTCTCCTCGTCATTTTTACAATCCAATTCAGAATATTCATGCATCTAACCTAAAGAAATTATAAACACAAAATAAAAAAGACAAGTGCTTGCAGACACCGTGGTGATATTGAGTCTAACACCGTCTTGATTTTCTCCCTGAAAAGAGTTCCCTAAATAGTATTTCACCCTGACCCTTGCTATGTAAATGTATAAGAGCCTCACTCTCATAAAGGCATCTTGGAGTTTCGCATACCTTCCAAAGGGAGGGATTCGGCACTTTCCTGCTGAAGTGCACTCCTATTGCTAAATGGACTCATGACCGTGCTCCCCAATGCAGCATAGAGTTATGTGCTCTTATGTGAGTTATATTCTGCTAGTGTGTGTTTCTAAGTTGTATATCAAGTCCTCCTTTTCCTCTTTCCTATCCCTCCTCCCTTCTCAATTGCTTGCAATAATTTTTCTATTAAACAAATTTTCATTTTTTCACATATTATTGTCAGCAACTGAACTCATTAGAGTTGTTTTCCCTGATATCTCTGGCTGGCCCATGGGCCACTCCTTAGACATAAAATGGTACAAGGACTTAATCTCTTAATAGCTGCTTCTACACTGGGGGAACATGGCTTTATTACCCCAGTTGTAGAACACAAGGATCAACAAAGGAGTCTTACAGTCTCTCAAGAAGGATGCCCTTATGCCAGAGGATATCACAAAATACCCTGTCGAACCAGACATGAAGTTTAGATAGGGTTTCATTTTGATGACTGGAAATTAAGAGAAATTATATTTTGCTCATATTAATAACCAATCATTAAATGAGGATTAAGGTTTTCCTTTTTTATTTCCTCATTCAAAGCCAAGCTTCTTAAGGACCTTCTTCTGACCTTGCCCAAAAACTTAGCCACCTCAAAGGGGAGGTAACATACATACTCAATGAGGAAATGGAGGTCGGCCCTGACCTAAAGAAAAATGGTAGAGGAATGTAATATGGGAGGTAGGAGGGTAATAGAGGAGAGGGCATATTAAAGGAAGGAGTGGTCAGTACCAAAACATTTTTGGAGAAGGGTAGGATAAAAGAAAACAATAAATATAGGGAAATACAGTTAGCAATGGAAGAGTTTCAAAGAAAGTTTCTCTGGTAAGGCCTCATTCCCAAACACAGAGGAAACTGAGTCAAATTTATAAAAAATAAGAGCCATGTCTCTATTGATGAATGAATAAAAGATATGATCAGTGCCTAAAGGACTCTAAATTCATGCATGTCCTTTGACCTAATATCACCACTACTTGGCATGAACACCAAAATAGAATTAAAAAAAAGAAAAATGACCTATATGTACCAAAAATATTCACAGCAGTTCTCTTCTCAAGACAGAAGAATTGGAAATTGAGGGGATGCCCATCAATTGTAAAATGGTTCAATAAACTGTAGTATGTGTTTATCATGGTATATTGCTATTCTGGGAAATGATGAGCAGGATGCTCTCTCAGGAAGAAAAAAAACTTGGAAAGTCCTTCATGAACTCAAGCAAAGTGAAAGATACTGTATATAAGGTAAAACCAATGTTCCAGGATGACCAGCTGTGAATGAATGGTTTTACTATTCTCAATAGTATAATCATCCATGACTACTCTGAAGGCCTTAATGATGAAAAATCCTATCCATGCCCAGAGAAGTTACTGATTGTGTCTGAATACTTTGAATTCTCTATCTTTCTCTCTTTTTTAACAATTTAACTGGGTGGGGATAAGGGAGAGAATCTAGAACTCAAAAATTTTAGAAAAAAAATGTTAAAAAACAATTCTTATTTTGAATGTAACTGGGGGGAAATATTAAATAAATAAAAATGAAACAAGAAAAAATTAGCCCACCCAGATCATCTTATCTAGGTGGGATTCTGACCCCACTATTGTTCATTGTTCATTAACTGAGTGATCCTTTTGTATAGATTGTCCAAGGTAGGAATGGTCTGGCCTGAGATGAACCTCTCTTTGTCCAGGAATAATATAATTAAAGTACCTCATTAAAATAAGCCCACATGAAGCACAATATTCATTCTCTCATTGATTGTTAACCAATAAGAGTTGATTTCTATCAGTCAGGAACACTCACTCTTCCAAGGGCATAAAAACATTGATCAGCCTCTGTGATTCATCTTTGGTTTATGAGAGAAAACCAAAAGACTGCCATTTTATTAATTATTCACTAACCATAATTAATAAGATGGTTATCAATTTCCCAGAAATTTTATCTCTCAGATTTGTCATACATCACAAAATCCTCAAGCAAGCCTTAGGATGTAGCTTAAATTTTAGTGAGTTCGGCAGATGCAGGTAGGAAAAAATGTATGATGAAAATGAAATATGAAAACTCCTACTTTTACTACAACCACCAATTTCCCAAATTTTCATTCTAACTTTTAAAAGTTTTGTTATTTTAAAGAGAAAGAAAATGATAAATCTCAAAACTATTTAAAAAACAAATTATGGAGTTTAGGGAATTAATGAAACACATGCTTAATTTAACGCTACATCCCAAAGATACATCCATGGGGTTAGGAACATCTTTGTTTCCCAGCAGCAAATCCTATGCTCACAGCTGTGCTTCCAGCAGTGGAGACAGGTGGTACAGAATGATGCACATTTTCTCACCTGCCTCCCTACCATGTAATCAACAAGTTCTATCACAAAGATGAAACACTGGGTGGAGTTTTTGTTCACTTGTTGTTCAGACATGTTGGAGTTTTCTTGGTAAAGTCATTAGAGTGGTTTGCCATTTTGTCCTCCAATTCATTTGACAGATGAGGAAACTGAGGAAACTGAGGCAGAGTTAAGTAACTTGCCCAGGGATACACAGCTAGTAAGTATTTGAGGCCAGATTTAAACTCAGGAAGATGAGTCTTCCTTACTTCATGCCCAGCTCACTATCCACCAAGCCATCTAGCTGTAGCTTCCGGATGGGATTTAACAATATCTATATCTGGAGTTGCAGTGAGTTCAGTATGCTTACACAAAATCTTATAGGAGCACCAGTCATTATTAAGGGAGAGAGAGAAAAGGCAAGGTGAAAGAAACTGAACAATGGTTAAAAAATAAAGAGGCAAAATTTAATCTGATGTAAAGGAAAAGAAGTAGAAATGCCCAAAAGTGAAATGAATGGCCTAATGAAGTGGTGAATTTCCCATTAATGGAAGTCTTCAAGGAGAGGCTTAAAGAGCATTTGTTAGAGATTTTGTAGAAGAGACATATGTTCAGATGTGGGTTGGACTAAATATCTCCCTGGGTCTGTTCTATCTCTGAGGGCAGAATTTTGCCTGATTAAGGAGTCAGTGAGCTTTTGTTGCACAAAAGGCACCAGGAAAGATCCTGGGTATACAAAGACCAAAAGGAAATGATGCCTCTCCTAATAGTGTTTACATACTGTTAGAATATTCAAAGGACCTCAAAGCACAAAGTTCCTGGGAAGCACTGAATTCTTTGCTCATGTTCCCTTGAGATACCAATGAGAGTCACAGTTGAACTTACCATTATATCCTGACAAAATCATGAGATACATTTATAAAACATAGTTTAGTCAAATGATTTGCATGCCATATGCTCAAATTGTTCCTCATGTGTTGTGAAATGATTATATCTCTTAGACTGGGAAAAAAAGACCGCAATTTTTCTTAATTATTTCTCATTCTTTTTCACAAGTGTTTACAATAACAGCTGCCCACCCTAGCTTAAATTTTTGTCAGAAATTTATGAATAATATAAATATCAAGAAACTTCAATGTTCAGTTTCAAAACCTGGATCTTGTCAGTTTTTAATTATTTGTTCCTAGTGTCTGATGTCCCATAATTTCCTATTAGAGCTCATTCCACATTATTAGAATGAATTTGTTGTCATAGATGATGAAAAATGCTAAAGCATGGTGGTACATTTTGGAAGCAAAGTCCTTGGGTTCAAATCCCAGATCTGCTTCTTCTTGTATAATTCTTGGGTAAGTCAGTAAATTTCATTGAACCTCCTACCAAATATGCAAATATCTTTTAAAAGAGTTCATCCAGCCTTGGCTTGAGCTCATCAAGAAAGGCAATATCAACCATCTTCTAGGCAGTGTAGTACACTGAATGGAGAAATTAATTTAAAAATCAGAGGACCATAATTCAAATACTTGTTTTTGTCACTTCTATCTGTGTAACTGTGGGCAAACTAGATAAGATCCCTGGGCCTCAATGAGGCAACTACATTAAATGACTTGTAACTTCTTTCTAGCTCTCATTCTGGAATCATCTGTCCTCCTTGGAGATCAGATATCTTGATCTATAAAATGAAAGAATTGGCCTAGATGATCTCTAAGGTCCCTTCCAGTTTTAAATTTTTGATTGTATGATTTTGTAAAACATATTTGTATAATCTCTAGGAAACTGAATTCTTCACAGAAGATAAAATAACAAATCCTAAATAAACACAAATCACTTTCATAAATTGTACTAAAACCATGTAAAGTATGAATTACATTTTTTCCCTAACTTTTTTTTTGCTTGTTGCTGAGGCAATTGGGGTTAAGTGACTTGCCCAGGGTCACACAGCTAGGGAATGTTAAGTGTCTGAGATCAAATTTGAACCCAGGTCCTCCTGACTTCAGGGCTGGTGTTCTATCCACTGCACCACCTAGCTGCCCCTTTTTCCCTAATTTCTACTATAATTTTTAAACCAACCAGGGAACTGTGTACTACTTTAAGTAGCTCCCTCTAGAGCAATTTATCCAGTGATCTATTTAATAAATTATTTTTATGAAGATAATAATGAACCAAAGTGATTGAGGAATGTTTAACAAATATATTTATCTAATGCTTTTATTTGCATGGAGATATTTATAATGTGTGTACTAATATTATATATGGTGATCATTATTTAGGGAACATCTAATACCATTTGACAGCTACAGAACTCTTTGAGCCAATTTCCATTCCATTGGATTGCTTATGGTTATAAAATCCATATAAGGCTAGGATAAAGGAAGTCCAGTGCCTTATAAACTGATAAGCAGGATAATACCAAAGTAGCACATTAGCTCTAGTTCAAACAGATGACCTCGAGGTTCCTTTCACCTTCAAGATTCTGTGTTCTATGGACTACCATGGTCCCTAAGAAAGGACAAAAGGGCATCATTTATACTCTTGAAAGAACACCCAAAGATTCAGTGAAATAATTAAATATAATATCATGCAACCAATTCAGAGATCAAATTTAGATCAATATAACTTACATAGGAAAATATTTTTTGATTTTATCTGAACTTCTGATTTATTTTGAATGGGGAACTCTGGGTGAGAGAATTTCTTCTACTAGCACAAATAAGGAAAGCTCTGCAAATTAGGAGTCATAGAGAGTTATATGAAGTGGTGAGGACATGTGGTAACTTGCCAAAGTTTGCACAGCCAAAAAGTACAAAGTTTAGGACAAAGTTTAAACTCAGACATTCCTGACCTGGAGACCAGGTCTCCATCCTTGTCCTCCATCACTTTTTATGAAGATGGCTACTTATCAGTACAATATAGAATTAATAATGAAGGAACCCGTCCTTGTTATCCCTTAAGTCATTGCAGCCAATGACCTTGACTAAATGGACATTTCTGCAATTGGTATTTTCCCTAATATAAATTTCGACCTGTAGCACCCATCATCAGAAATATTGTTGCTTTCTAAGCACCATATATGGAGAGCAAAAGAGTTACTTTTATTTATCTGGAAAGGAGGCTTTGTTCCTATTCTTCAAGATTCAATTTCCTATATAACATAATTCAAAGATTCTTAAACTGTGTTTCACGACCCCATATGGAGTGATATAAGTAAATGGAAAGAATCACAAAATTAAGATTTATTATCAGTAAATGTTTGATTTGTATACCTATTTTATAAATCTAGATACCTGGGGTTACATAAAAATTTAGGGCAAAAAAGGATGGTGAGTGAAACAAGTTTAAGAAGCCCTGATATAATTGAATATAAAAATAGCTTCATTTATATGGTTCAGGATAAATCATAGCCTGTACACATATCCAAAATCCCTTATAAAAATAATAAAACCATATTCCAAATTCAAAGAAAAATTATTAAATGGTTTAGGGACAGGATGAAACTTTATATGAACTTATTATAATGGCCTATGCTATTTCATTACAGTTTTGGCAAAAGCCACAACCCACGTTTATTGGGATACTTCATTGATTCACTCTCTTGCTTTAGCAACTCAAAGATGCTCACAAAATATGATATGAAGGACAATTATTCCAATTTTGTTCACCTTGAATATGGTTCTATTAGACATTGATGGTAAATCGTTTAGTACTCTGAAGCTATGCCTAATAATGAAAAGTGACAAGGAAACCTGATGAAGCCCCAAACTTTGTTATTTGAAGAAAAAGGAGATTTTTGTTGTGGTGGTAGTTCAGATACTCTAAATTGACCAGATGTATTGCTTCAATTGTCTGGAAAATTGCTTAGCTTTTCAATTTACTTTGTCTTCATAGACCATGCCTGAAATGACCTGACAAGTCAGGAAAGAGAATTTATGAATCAACTATCTGAGTATTAAAAATATAGCATAATCTTGGTAAAATAATACATTAGTAAAGCAGAATTCATCCTAACCATTTCAACATTTTCCAGGTGTGGCTGATTTCAAGAGATAATCCCTAATTGTTCCAATAATATAATAGAAAAATTCTCTATCTTATTACTTGTGTAGATGGTATGTATGTACTCAAGAAATTGTTGATACAGAATGGATTCATCAGGAACAGGTCAAACTAGGATGACCTCATTTCCTTCTTTCTTTCTTTTGTTCCTTCCTTCCTTCTTTTTTTCTTCTTTTTTCCTTCCTTCTTTCCTTTCTTTCTCCTTTCTTTCCTTCTTTTTTTTCTTTTTTAATGACAGTATTAGACTGGTTGATGAAGGGATTTGATTTGCCTAGAATTTGTCAAAATCTTTCATGGTGATAAATAGGATAATATAGGAGAAAAGATAAATAGGAGATAAATATATGAGGGTAAATTCTGGATTTGCCAAATAATTTAATTCAACTGATCTTAGTTATTCTGGCCATGGTTCTATATTGAAATCATTTGAGATCCAGATTCTATCATCCAATATGTTAGCTACCCCTTTCAGTTTATTTCATCTGAAAATTACGTTATCTATTTCTTAATACAAAATGATGATTAAAAAATATTGATTAGAACAAATCAAAAAAGAAAGATACCTGGGGTATTCCTACTAAACACTTCTCTTTAAGCTAATATTAATCTATAAATAACTATTCTTTGTGTCTGGTAACTGAAGCAATAATGAAGCCATATGACTATTATTATGTCACTTACACTTCTTTTTCTTGTCCACTATGATATCTTTCAAATGCCTTTCTGAAGAGAAATTCAAGTTCACTCTATCTATGGTTTCCCTTTGATCTATAAATGATTGAACTCTCAAAATAAATAAATAAATGAGGTTAGACTGACATGACTTACTTTTGATGGGCACATGCTGAATACCACTTTCATTTCTAAACATTAACAAATCATCCCTGTAAAAATAAGTTCTAAAATCTTTCCAGAAATAATAAATCAAATTCAGTAACCAATAGTTTGAAAAATCTGTTCTCTTCTATTTTAAAAAAGATCAGACCATTTAACTGTTTCTAGTTATATGTCAATTATTCACTGTGCAGATTTTCAAAAATTACCAACAGCAAACAGCCCAGCAAATCATAAGAATTCTGTGTTTACATTAGATACAATTAATATAAGTTCAATGACTTGAATTTATTGAAAAAAAAGATAGATTTATCATATCCTCTTATTATCTCTTCACTTATCTGAGAGAATGACAGAAGTGTAGAAACAGAGGGGAAACAGAGAGAGAGAGAGAGAGAGAGAGAGAGAGAGACAGAAAGAGAGAGACAGAAAGAGAGAGAGAGAAAGAATAAGGAAAGGAGGGAGGAAAGGAGGAAGGGAGGCAGGAAAGGAGGAGGGAGAAAGGAGAGAGAAAGGGAAACCAACTTGCTCTACTTGATGTCATGGATTCTTTCTTGTCCTTTGTCTGAGTTTTTGAAATAAACTTTCTCAAAATCTAGAGTATGTGTCAGAATATGCCCAGATTTTTTATCCTCAACATGAAAATTTCCTCCTAAGATTCCCATTATTTCTACCTCACAACAAGTTCCTCATTATTTGTCATAATACTAGTTCTCTATCTCTTCTGTGAGCAGAAAAAAAATCCAATTCTTCCTACATATGACACTTTTTCAAATAGTTGAAGACAGAATCTGACTCTGTCTTTACTAGTCAAAACAGTGACTAGTTTTAGATGTGAGATTTGAGTCTTATTGAATTTAATATGAAAATCTGAATATATGGCCTGCAATTAATTTGAAAAGAAAATGCTTTAGCTGAATAGGAGCCATATCTAATATAAAATATTTCAATAAATATTTGGTGCTTTTCAACATATTAAGATCAACCTGAGTTGCACTGGCAAAATGCCAGCAACTTACTTCTGAGCCACTTTCTAAATATAATTGAATAATTAGAAGTCATTAAAAATAAATGTTATGATATTATATTCTAAACATAATTACTTTACTATTTTGCATACATATTTATATAGTAAGCGCTAAAGGATACATTAACTTAATCTAGAGGAGTTTATCAAATTCTTCACAGAATTTTTCTCCATCTTTTGTAACAGATGCTAATGAAAAAAACTACAATTATCTTAATACATCCTTATCAAGAATACCACAATGTAAACTATCTCAGAAACAAACCACATAGTTTCTTATTGTTATCAGATATATAAGGCCAATTTTGCCAATTCCATATTTGACTTTCCAAGCAATCCAGAGAATAGTATTCTGCTATGTAGAGATACCTTAATTTTGTGTTCTGTTGTCATTTATAGAAAATCAGGATATGGTTCTGTTCTTCCTGCAATATACCAATTCATCTTTCACTAGACAAGGTCTTACTAATTAGAGTATTAACAACTAAATTTGTTTCCCTCTCCTACAAATATATCAATATCAACAAATTTCTAAAAATGGAGAACTTTGTTAAACAATACTGGTTATTAAAATCAACTACAACTAAATGGTACAATGGATATATTAGTCATGACTAAAAAAACCACAACATTTTCCCCAAATCAAGCTTTGATATTGTCATAATATGCAGACAGCTAAGCACTTATGAAAACAAGAGTGATACAAGAAAGAATGCATTTTTTTCTTTAGCATATATAATGTAGCAGAAAGAGTATTGGACATGGAATCAGGGAATCTAATATAAATCCTGTCTCTAGTAAACACTCTCTGTATGACCCTGGGCAAACTGTTAAATATTCCAATATATCAGGCAACTTGGAAAATATAGTGAGGGAACAGATTTTAATATGTATTAATAAAGAAAGTTTCTTAATCAAGAGTTTCCTATTTATTGAATGATAATGATGATAATGGTGATGGTGATTATGATGATGACAATGAAGATGATGATAGCTAGCATTTATATAATATTTTAGTGTTTATGAAGCGCTTTACAATTATTCTCTCATTTGATCCTAACAACCACCCTAGATAATAGATGATATTTGCCCCATTTTGCAAATGAAGAAATTAGTGCTGAAAGAGGTTAGGCATCTTGCCCAGCTGTGCGGCTATTAAGTATTTAAAGCTGTTTTTGAACTCGTCTTCCAACACAGTTCCTTCAAACACATACAAATGTGTACTTTGTACAAACTGCTTCATAGGGTTATTGGGAGAAAGTGTTTTTCAAATGTAAGTGGTCACCTAGACTCTGCTTGAACTTCAGTGAGGGGAAATTCACTTACTTCCTAATGCAACACACTCTCCATTTGGATAGCTCTAACAATTGTTAAAATGGTGCAATTTGCTAAAATTAGCAAATTTTTCCTTATATAAATACAAAAAACCTACCTCTGTGCAATTTCCATTGTTTCTTGCTCTACCCTCTCAAGTCAGTCAGAGTTAGTATAATTTTCCATCTTTATGACAGCCCAACAAACCCTTGGAGGATGCTCTCATGTTCCCTCAAAGCCTTTAACTTCTCCAAGCAAAGCATCTATAACTCTTTCAAACAGTAATCAGAGAGCATTATATCAAGTCTTTTCACCTTCATGGCTGCCTTCTTTGGACTTTTCTAGCTGTTCAATATTTTGTTTTGCTTTGATTTCTTTTTTCTCTAAAATACATCACTCAACCTGAGTATCATATTTTAGATATACTCTCACCAGGGAAATGTATACTATTACCTTCTTAGTCTTGGATATTAGCCCTTTCTTAATAAATTGGATAATGATGATGATGATGAAGAAGAAAATGATAATGATAGCTGATATTCAAATTTTATTTTAAGATTTATAAAGTATGTTATATATGAAATAACTGTAACATCAGTATCATCTATATAATATCTAAGTCTAAGATTAAATTTGTTTTCTTTTGGCTACATCATGTAGCATTAATTCATACTGGGTTTATAGTCTACTAAATCCCTCAGATCTTTTTTACATGAACTGTTGCTTATCCACATTTCCTCTATCTTGAACTTAAGAAGTTAATTTTTTTAGATTAATGGTAATGCTTATTAAATTTTATCTTAATAAATGTACCCTAATAGTATAGCCTTTTAAGGGTTTTTTCCCCTATACTGAATCCATCTAACATGTTAGCACTACCTCCAACTTTTACGTTAATTGCAAATTTGATAACAATGACATTCAAGTCATTTATTCAAAATGTTCAACAGGATGTAGCCTACCACAGATTTCTGGGTATCTTCCCTCCTTTGAATTTAATGTCAAACTATTCTTTGAGGGTCTAGTCATTTTTTGTGATAGTATGTTTCAGTCATATTTGAGACTGTGATCCCATTTGGAGTTTTCTTGCCATTTTCTTCTCCAACTTTTTGAGGAAATTGAGACAAACAGGGTTAAGTGATATGCCCAGAGTCATGCAGCTAGTAAATATTTGAGGCCCGACCTGAATTTAACAAGAGGTGTCTTCCTGACTCCAGGTCCAGCATGCTATCCACTTCATGACCTAGCTGCCCTAGTTATTTAGTCAGCTCTCAATCAATCTTAACTGTACTTTTTTTTTTAAAATTCTAATGCATATCTCTCCAACTTGCCCTTTAAAATAGTAGGAAACTTTTTTTCTTATGTTTTGTTAAAAAAAAATCTTAAATAAACTAGTACAGTAAGAATGAACCTTGGTTTTGGAATTAAAAGATCTGAGTTTAAAGCCTAGTTTTGATACTTTCTAGTCATGTGACCCTGAAGAACTAAGTCACTTCATCTTTGGGCCTCCAGTTGCTTGTTTGTCGTTTTAACTGTAAAATAAAAGAATTGTACTAAATGGTCTCTCGTTCCCTTCTAGTTCTAAATTATCATTATGTTACTGTGTATCTATATTGTTCCCATCATACTGGCTTTTTGTGATTACTGTTTCCTTTTCTAGATACTCCTTATAATAATATAGTTTATAATTTTGCCAGGAATCAAAGTCTAGTTCACTACCCCAGAATTTGTAAATTCTACTCTTCATCCTTTTTTCCATATTTTTCATTTAATTCAGACCTTGATTTTTCCTTTTATTCCTTTTCAATTTCCTTAGACAAATTTTCCAACTCCCCCTTTTCTTCATCCAAACTGTTTTTCTTTATGCTTTTAGAATATTCTTGACAATTTCTTACCTTTACTGAGCTAATGTCTCTTAAAGAATATAAGTCTACTCCCATCCCTCCTTGCCCCCCCCCTCACTGCACTGCTGCTCTGCCTCAGGGCAGAGGCCTCTATCTCTTACCCCTACTTTCGGTGAATTTGTGTGAAAATATTAATATTAAAAATAAATGCAGAAAAAACTGTTTTGATAAAAAAAAGAATATAAGTCTAATTCTCCTTTTTCTGAACCCTCAAAACCAGTATGACTTCCTCTCTTCTACCAGAAATATAGTATATGTCCACACAATCATAATGTGGTCTATTTTTCCTTTGTGATATTAATTCTATTAAATTTCTTTCTTAAATAGGTATAGAAAAAATCTTTGCATTTGAGTTTGGGTGGATGTGGTTTAGGATAGTTTGTTTTCTTTTATTTTTCCTTATGGGTGGAGGAAAGATCCAGAATTAGTCTTTCATTGCTATAATGAACTCCCAGTAACTTTTTCAGGATCACACAACTATGACTCGGAGACAAAATTTGAATCTATGTATTCCTGACTCTGAGGTCATTTCTCTATCCACAATACATCCTATTCCTTAATAAAAATAAGTTGTGTTGAGTGAGCACACACACACACACACACACAAAGAGTGCTTTCAACCACTTAGGCTGGCTGTTTCTGAAGACCTCAGAAATGAATACACATATGCAAATACAAAATGCAATTCAACATGTGTGGTTAAATAAGGCCTCAGCTGAATGCTGACTCTTTCATTCTAATTTGACTGAATTACAGTTCTTTTTGATACTTCTCAATGAATCTATGATCCATGTGACCAGTACCATTTTAGCTCTGACCAATCACTGGGTGCTTAGTAACTGAACAGATTTTCTCACATACTTATCTATAATTTCTATACATTTCTTAAATCCTTAATGAAATAGTAATAGGGCTGAGACACTGCTGTGATTCACTAGCTAGCAAAAGGAAGCAATTATCCAGCATTCTCTCTCTCTACCATTATTTCTGATGACACAGTGATCACCTCCAATAGAGCACTTACAGTTCATTTTCCTTAAAGGATATATGAAACAAATACAGAATAAACATTTCTAATGAGATAACCATGGGGTCAGGTTAACATTATAAAGGGGGCCCAGACACTTTTCAGTCACAAGCCTGATTCTCAGTTATCACACGGAGTCAGGTCATCTGCACAGCTTTAAGTCTTCCCTATGTCATGAGTTCCTGAATTACTGTAACATATGGTCATGAAAACAGGATCACACACTCAGAAGAACAATACCAGATTTAGTATCAGTAGGTCCAGATTCAAATTACCAGTTCTCTTTCTTAATACCACAAGATCTTAGGAAAGTTTCCTTTCCTATTTGGGCCTCATTTACTATAAAAATGAAGAGGATCATACTAGATGAATTCTAAGGTCCTATCAAACACTACATCTCTGATCCTGTTTTAATCCGTGATTATGACAATCAGATCTTTTTAAGGCAAGGAGGAAGACATCAGGCTCTTAAATCCCATGATTCTCTTCTCTGCTGCTTTTGGGAGTTTAGAAAGACACAACCATTCTGAATGTTCAGTTAAAAAAATTAGGAATATTTAGGCAGATTTGGCTCTCTGCCCTTGCATTTATATCTAACTCTAGTTAACTCTGGTTAACCCTACACCTCCTGGTAGCAACTGAAAAGAACTGGATGACAATGCAATATTGTATATTTTTAACATATCTACTGATAAAAACAGACACTGGGAAGGGAAACTGGGTAGAGAACAGAGCTTTTCTCTGGAAATTTTCTCCATCCTTGAGGAGGTAGGTCCAAGTAGTGAGTTCAACCCAAGTTTTCTGATCCCAGGGGCCTATAGGGCCATGGCCACACCTCTTTTTCCCTTCCTTTCCTCAGATTAGCCTACTTTCTCTCTATTTACTGGATGACTTTGGAGCTGCCATTCTTTTTGTAATTAATTTCTGAATATCCCTACTCCCTCTCTACTGCCAGATCCTTATAATTTCTCTACTTCAAATCTCTATTTTACTATTTTTCACTGGTCTGACATTTTGTCATGGGACTAAGTTTGTTCAACCAATCTGAATATTCTACTTATAAAACCACTTAAGTTCATCAAAGGATTTTTCACACAATCTAAAGTTTCTCCTTGGCTTGCATCTTATCATTCACTTTAAGTAGGATGGGGGTAACTACTGACTTACTGAGTTAACATGAACTGCTGGGCAGGAAATAAGGACCAACAAATCACCTAGCCTCAAGAACTCTCAGGATTTTCAATCAACTTCATCAATCATCCACTTTCTTTTGTTCTTTCTTTTCTTCTTTTCTCTAAAATGCATATATAATTATATATAGAGAGAGATTGATATTTATATCTAGTTGTAGTTCTATATAGACTGACTCACATGCATCCCTAATCTGACAAACAACTGACCAAATCTCAGTTCTGAGAAGTCAAACCTGTACATTAAACTCGCATTAACACATATAAAATGCAATATAAGAAATGATAGGGGCAAAGGGAGTACTCTGCTAGAAGTCATTAATAAGTCTTCTTATTTCCTAACATGTTGTGGACTTCTGAAGTCTCCTTGCAAATCTGAATGGCAGCTATGGAATCTCTGGAGCTCAGCAGAAAGGAGTAAGGAGGCTACATGGCCTTTCAGGGTCTCTTTCCTACAGTATTAAAATTTATTCTCCCAACAGCCTTTTTAATATTGAAGAGTCCATTAAAGAGAGATTTTCTATGAGCACTGGACTCAAGAGCATCCCCCTAGGGAGCTTTTCTTTCTGCCTCTCAACATTAGGCCATTAAACTGGTAATCGCCCTCCCAAAACTATATGTTTGGTCAATGAATGCACATCTTCCCTAATAAAGAAACTCTACTTAGCTCATTTACTTATTAAGAATTCCCAAGAAATTTCTGCAGAAACAGCACCGAAACAAGAGACCAGATTCTATCACTTCCTGACTGGGCTTATCATCACCTCTGAGATTCTGGTTTCTTCATCTCCAAAATGGGAACAACAATAACTGGGCTTCTAACCTCATAAAGATTCAATTGGGATCAAAATAAAATGAGTATGATTTGAAAACTGCAGTATTCCTTTTTTTTTCCTGAGGCAATTAGGATTAAGTGACTTGCCCAGGGTCACACAGCTAGGAAGTGTTAAATGTCTGAGGTCACATTTGAACTCAGGTCCTTCTGACTTCAGGGCTGGTGCTCTATCCACTGCACCACCTAGCTGTCCCAAACTGCAGTATTCTAGAGACATATGTGTCATCAGATTTTTAAAGGGTCTGACACAATTTCTATTCACATGCACATTTTCTAAATTTATTTTCTCTTTCATTGTAGGTTTGTTTTGTGAACTTAGATGTCACCAAAGAAGACTGCAGTAATGAGCACCTGCGACAGGTAATAAGCCTGAACTATCACTTTGTTCCATAAGTTCTCATGGCACAGAAATGTTCCACCATTTTTTGCAGATTCCAGAAGACTTTTGAGTGAAATGATAACTAAATCACAATTCATTTTCCTGACTTTCTTCCTTTCCAAGCACTCCCAAAGTTTCTCTTTTCCTATCAGGCAGAGATATGTTCATTTCACTTTGTCTGAGCAAGTAGTGCCCTAAGGCTTCTCCAGTTCCCAAACCTGTGTCCTTCTACTTCTTGCAGTGTCTGATATGGTAAATTTGGCACTCCAGAAAAACTGATCTTTCATCTGCCTTTTGATATATTTATTGGGGATAAATTTATTTGTGGATCATGATATACCCCTATATATGTCACACACACACAATGTTTAGATATGCACTAACTAATGTTTAGAGCTGGAATTTTTTAATATGTAGGTCAATAAAGTAACTAAGAAATTATCACTTTTCCAAAGTTGACAATACGGTTGCCACAAAGAAAATAAGGTGATATTTTAACTAATCACATTAACGCTCTCTCACTAAGGCTTTGGCAGAACACTAAGAATTAGCAAAACTCATTTCACTTTTTTTTTCTTCTATGTGCCTCCTAGTCAAAATGTTAGTTAAAATTCCCACCATCATGAGCAAAAGGAAAGCAGCAAGAAGGCTGGATGATCCGTCCCTTGAGAATTTCCACTGAATGGTGATAGCTTATTGCCTTACAATCTCTTTCTTCTAGCACAATGTAAATCATAAACAATGGACAACAATAAAGACCATTTTCATGTGGCATCAATACAAATTAACACAGAATAATGCAATACACAAGATTCCAATCCACTAAGAACTCAGGGACAATCAATGGAGACACATGCAATGGACAGGGAGAAATTTTATGCAGATACAAAATCATAAAGAATCATAATTTTACAGCTCAATCTCTGGACCTCAAGTCAACTTGTCATCAAAAACTTTCTACTATTGTTTTTGAATAGCAGGAACTTTTCTCTCCTGCTTAAGTTGATCTATTTACCACTTACCTTAGGCTATTTGAAATCAAATCTATAGACTTAGTTTGATTTTCTGACTTCCAAAGTTTTGCCAGTTTACCCTGACTCATACATATCTTTCATTAGAGAAAGGCCCTATATCTGTCCAAGGCACCATGATTCTCCCAGTCAATTAAGTTCACAATTCTGTGAGCATCACTGATTCCTCCCTCTAACTCACCCTACATATTAATTGTCTTGTCCCATCAACTTCTTTTCTCAGAACCACTACTATGTTTTAGTCCCTTATCACTTCTCCCTTGGATTCCTGCAGCTGCTTTCTAATTGGTCTTTCTGCCTCAAGTCTTGCCAATCCATTTATCACAGAGCAGTTAAAGTGATTTTCAATAAACTCCCCTGACTCCTAGGTTCAAATCTGAAGTTCTCAATTTCTTATTTGAAGCTTTTCAATCCATGCTAATTCATCTTTTCATTCTTATTATGCTTCTTCACCCAAGCTGTAGTTTTACCATATTGGTGTCATTGCTGTCTTTTACATATGATATCTTGTCTCTCATTCTCATGCCTTTACAAATGTCTATCATGCTTGCAATACATTCCCCTTCTCATTTTCAACTCTTGAAACTCCTGATTTATTTTGGGATTCATCTCAAGGGCTAACTTCTGCATGAATATATTCCTCATTTCTCTGAGCTACTCATACCTTCACTCTGACAGTTGCCTTCTCTGGTGTGTGTGTGTGTGTGTGTGTGTGTGTGT